>CABEGB010001336.1:607291-737691 GCA_901521435.1 Crematogaster levior
CTGTGCTATCTGGGCTTCTAAACACAACATGTTGTACGAATTGATTGAATTATTTCACATGTGGGATTTTATCGGTAATAAGAGAATGTAGCGACATTTGTTATCTTTTTCTCAATGATATTTCTGAAATGCGTGATCTTAAGTAGGCACCTGTAATTAAAAGTATCATCAAGCTCGGATACTTCGCTAAATTTTTACACGTTAATACTGCGTCTGGCGTATAGACAGCGCTGGCATCGCGTGACACCTGCTGCAACTTCATGTGTATCGCGCGTCGGTCACGTAGGCTGATAGACTGTTTTCTACCAATTGCTCGATAAGATTATAATTATTGCCAGTGTTGATTGCCGTGAGCTCGCGGATTGTTCGTTATTTAGTGACGATCACCGTGGAATTTGCTGGTGCGAGGAATATTGGTAGGTACGTGAGAGGATTCTTCAACCGTCAGTTTCTGTCATGCTCCTAACCTTATTCTACGGAGTTTTTACATGCTATTCCGTTTGAATCGTACGTCCGCGATTAATTCGCTGAGCGTATGACTGAGAAAAGTTTGATGAGTTACATGAGCGCGAGCGAGAGTACGATATATTATCTCGAAAAAAAAACGCACATTCGTATAACCTCTAAATTTATAATTTTCTGCATTGTTTATGTTGAGCCTGTCGCCGTTGTAACATTATCAATAAGTTTTTGCGCCTTTTGTATTCAAGGTCTGTCGTTTGAAAGCTGATCTAATGAGCCTTTGAGAATGGCCGATGTGCCGTCAGTCACAGAAAACACAGAAGAGTCGAGGAAACAAGATGATGATCCTATGAAGAATTATGAATTTGATGGGCAAACGTACATCTATACCGACAAGGCAACGAACATTACCTATAGGTTTGATCAAGAGAATAATAAATGGATTGTGAAAGAAAACAGTAAAGTTAGTTCCGATAATAAGAACAGCTCTGACAAGACAGAAAAGAAGGAAGATTCTGGTCCTGAAGCTAGTACGACTGATGCTTTTGGCTTTGAGAACGACACACATACTTATACAGATCCAAATGACGGCAGCGTATACTTCTGGGATAAAGAAAAAAATGCCTGGTTTCCAAAGGTTGATGAGGATTTCATGGCAAAGTATCAGATGAACTATGGTTTTACTGATACGAGTACATCACAGCCAAAACCACCAGAACCAAATCAGCCTCCACCCTCTCAGAAAGCCAAAGAAGAAAAGGAACAGAGGAGAATAGAAGCCAGACGAAAAGCTCAAGAACCGCCGACTTGGTTTGAGATTGACGAGGCACGTAACACTGCTATTTACGTATCTGGCCTACCTTTGGACATTACGATAGAAGAGCTCACGCAACTCTTCACCAAGTGTGGCCTCATAGCAAGGGATGAAAGGGGAAAGGACAAGATCAAGCTGTACAAAGATGGCAATGGAGAACCAAAAGGCGATGCTCTGTGCACTTACATCAAGGTAAGAATGTATGTTTTATAATTTAATTTATATATGTTGTTAATATAATCTATTCTCAATTGTTTTTAATATTGCCGATTGTCTTTAATATTGTATTTATTGTGTTTAATATTGTACTGTAAAAAAATTGGTATATCAGTATTTTATTATACATTGTTAAATACAGAGAGTATATATCAGTTCTATATTGATATGTACAAAGGAAGCAATAAAAAATTAATACAAGGATAGATAAAAAAATAGAGATACTTCATGAAGAGTTTTTGTTTTGCTTTTTGACTACACAACTGACTGCAATCTATTTATAAAAACTATGTATGCCATTTATCAAAACTATGATTAACGTAAACAAATATCGCTAATATACAGTTTAATTAATTAATTATTAAGTGATAATTATAATTATTTACTTAATTTATGTGTCGCGATCTGCGTGATGTGATGAATAAACATCAACAACATTTTTATCAAGATTTTTCTTATCGATACATGGATTATTTACGAGTTACAATTAATTAATCGTGCAAGACATTGTTTAGTAAATCGTTGAACAAGAAGAAGATAGAGAGATGATTAATTTTTTGTGCAATAGTATCACGTTATGCATAGTACATGGAGAATATTTAAATGTCAGTAACAATATTGAATGTGGTGGCTACAATATTCATTAATTGGTTCATTAATCTATTTAAAAACTTTGAATATTTAGAAGAAGAACCTTAAGGAATTTTCTTTTAGATTAATAGTCATAATAATTTTTTTACGATCTTGCAAAATTAATTTTTACAATAACAATTATAAATAACAGTAAAATAACGGCAGTTTAACAGTGTCGTTGTAAGAATTTATCCTTTAAATGGTTTTTCTTTTAACTGCACGTATTATGTAACCGAGCAGTAATAGTCGAGGTTGCAATAACTAATTATAACTAATTATCGATATAATGATTCAAGTTTTTATTTCACGGCTTCAATAAAACTTCTTCCCGCGCGAAGTCGTTTATCCTATTATGAAACTGCGAAAGAACGTTGTTCATGTCCGCTAATTTCTGGGATTGATATCCGTTGGCTAGAAAAGCACCGTATTCTCGTCGTTGGGGCAGTACTTGGGCAACCCTTGGCACAGTTGATTGTAAATGGGTTCTATTCGAATGATGTCGCGTGCGCTCTTTAGGCATCACCTTCACACTGTCAAAAATTTTGACAAGATTATCAATTATAGAGTTTTAATTGCTAGGTATTTTTAATCTTAAAAATTTCTTCAAAATTTGTAAACATATATTTTATATTAAGCCTAGTTTAATTTAATGATGTTACTTGGAAGGTGGTCGCGATCCTAGTTTGACACCATGGGCCCATTGTTGATTCTCTTCTTGAGTTAACCAATTTCTTCTGGAATTAGTTCGATTCTTCTTTTTTTCACCTTGTTTCCTCTGTTTGTCTAAATATTTCTTGCCCTTCTTTCTGGGCTTTAATCTTTGGTTTTGTGGCGCAAAGGGATCCGACTTCTTACGTCTTCTAGCTGAAAGGGTCAAAATATTATGGATAAATTCAGTTACATTTATGTCAGTAAAATTATGAAAACCTTTTCTGTTGAATATTTTGAATGCATTTCTCACCTAAACGACCGGCGGGCACTTCACATATATAATGCTTCCGTTCCATACAACTCCTTGCACTCCACTTATACTTCATTGTAGGATTCATTATGATGCAATGCCACATCTTGCCAGGTTCTGTTCTCCCGAAACTCTGGAAAACCATCTTCTCACCTGTTACACCCCACTCCCAGACCTTCTGTTGCCAGTTGAAAATTCCGCCGATCCACCGCTCCAATTTCGCTGTTTCGAGATTTTTGTAGATTTAGATAAAGTTGAACAATATAATAATCAGACAAAACGAAAATAACTCATACTCACTAAACTGATCCCCCATCAGGTACTTCCTCAGCATCTTGTCCTTTCCATTTCTGTCAAGTATTGCTAGAGTAGCATTTCTGTCCTTGCAGTGAAAGTACGCATCTCTCCATGGTGCCGTGCCAGCACTCAGATAATAACAGAATCGTTTCAGTCGAAAGAATCCCACGGGACATGCGAATCGTCTCACGGGTTCATGCTGTCGCAATGTTATGGATTGATTAGTCAAAGGACGAAAGTTTGCCGGCTCCAAAATGGCCGAGGATAAACCTAAAGAAAAGAAAAGAAAAATCAGACATGATAATCTCATCATATTTCGCCAAATTGCGAAAGTTTCATAATTTTTGGAAACATAACTTAGACGAATAGAAAAATCTCGAGAACAATTTCGAGATTTTTTACTCAATATGACTCTAATCGATTCCATTTGAAAAAATGACCAATTTTTGTATAATAAAAATGCCAAGTTGGCGCTTTTTACGATTTCTATTTTTTCCAATAATCGTCAAAATTTTTCTTAAAACGTATTGGATACTTTAGAACTCTTTAAAGAAGAAAGTCAGAACTTTGTGAATTATATTGAAACGTTGAAATCGAGGCGCTAACTTCACAAAGGCGTGTTCCACTTTTTTAAGATCAATAACTTTCAACAGTTCTGTATTTTGAATTTTATGTTCTGATAAATCACGGTAAAGATGCATTTTTATTTTTTACTTGTATAATTTATGCGCATAATTGATGCGTTCCGAGTGAATACATTTTTGTTCCGTGGCCTTGAGCGGAATTTAAACGTTATGTAATGCCGTCTGCGGTTCACGCGTGACCAGACACCATACCATTGCATTGCATAGCCGAGATGTAATATCGAATATTAAATTATTCGCATTGTCGCGTAAAATGGATTATTTAATCCTCCACCTCGTATGACAACAGATTTATAACGTTCTCAGATTTAAAATGTCCCATTTCGAGGACACGCCCTTGTTTCATCGTACGACTTCTGTAATCTTCCGAGATAAACTTATAAATCATGGTTTTATCTTTGTATTCGTATGTATTCATCTCAGGTATATGTTTACACAATTCTGTAGAGCGTACTTTACTTATCTGACAAGAAACAATGTAAAGAAGTACGTTATCGATGCCTCGTTATTGAGAAAAACAAAAGATTTGTTCGTTACAATTTTACATGATATGCCTGCAGGGGATTTGATTGATTTGATTGAGATTGTTAGGGTGTGACAGGTCCTTTGAATGAAACAGACCGGTAAATGGAACAGTTTTCTATGATAACGATACGCGATACGATGCATACAATAGGTACTGTTATCTATATCGAAATTTAATCAGATTAGTCAGATTAAAGTGCGGTTAAGTTAATTAAGATCTCAAGATACAAATAATTCAAGAGATCTTGTGTAATTTTTGTATCTGAGAAGATTTCAACAATTTCGAGAAAGATATGTAACTCGCGATTTAATGATTTTACGAAAGATTGTAACGGAAGAATTTGTTCGGTGTGTGTGTGCCAACGTTGATTACAAATTAATGTAGCTATTACAAAAGTACATATATCGTAGCGCAGCAGCGATACGTTGGTAATGATTATTTGTCGTACGTATTCAATTAATTAGTCAAAGCTCCATCTCCGTGAGTCATCATCGCGTAGACAAATCCCGCAGCATATCACTACAAGTTCCATTTGTGATACACAACCAGTATCGTATGACTATTAATAAATACCAGAGATTTAACCTTTCCGCCCGCAGGCTTCCAATATGGAAAACACATTCTCGTTCGCACGACAATTACATGTGAAAGAACCGAGCGCTTTTATCGAAGCTCGTATCCAATCCACAGCAATTTCTAGCGCGGGTAAATCGATGAGGTAAACAAATTGAAGTAAGTGGAAAAAAGATATAGACCTTCGTAAATCTACTTAAATCGGAATAACGTAACCATTCTAATATCACGGTATCAGTTGTGACCTCGATAATAAATGACGCTAGGTTAATGAATTGGAAAGCAACTTAGACATTTTTTTTCTTTATTATCTTCATAATGAGCAAAAAAAGAAATAAGCATACATGAGATTACGAAATATCCAGAAAAATAATGTATTAAAAATACTTTTTAGTCGAGGTTGCATGCAATATTTGTTTAATATTTTTTTGTTTCATTAAATTGTGTTTTTTGTTTCATTAATTTTTTGTTTCATTCCATTTTATACACTTTTCTTGGACAAAATTGTCATTCAAATTGAGCAAATAACACATAATGTTTTATTCTAAATACAGTTTAGATTTCTTTTATGTAATCTTCTAAATGAACATTTAATTACTGATAGAAAGAGATATTTTGATTTTAACTACGATATATATGTACAAATGTAATATTTACATTTAAAGGGGTCAATAAATAGGTCAGTTAATCGGTTACCTAATGCTCGTAATGCATATTAAAGGCGACTGAAAATTCGATTCAAACGCATATTTACATACGTTAATGAAGAACAAGAATAAGAATTCTGCGAGAACTGGTTTCTACGAACAATAAAAACCAGTAGCACTGTCTACAATTCTACACTTTTTAATTATAATGCGATCGATTTTAGTCATCGACTGAAAGTACTGCGCATGTACTGATTTAAATGAGCTCTACAATTGTGGAGGAAGGCTTTAATTGTGGTTAAAAAATAGTTAAAAACAAATATTAAAAAATAAATGGTTAATTACAAGATAAAAATTTTCTTGTTTAGAAACATTGTAAACATTGTAAAATTGTTATAAAATTCACGAAATATCCTTTGTCGGAATTTTCTATGTGTTCAACTGCATGTGAATTTACAAACTATGCTAAAGTTTGTTCTAGCTATGGACGCTGCGGTATACGACTTGTTTTAAAATGCGAGACATAACAAACGAGATAGTCAGCGTGTATATTACATATTTCATTTCGGCAGAAAATTCAGATTCAGAGACCGTATTTAAATCTCTAATGTGAAAATTTATCGTAGTTTTCTAGTTTTTAGAAAAAATGTTTTGATATCAATATTAATGATAAAATTAGATTTCTATGTATTTCAAATGTTTTTTTATGTATTTAAAAATTAAATTTTTTAAGAAGCTGTTTAATCAGAAATTTTTTTTTTTTTTTTAGAAATATTACATTTGTGAATCAGAAATAATATATTTTTTTTCTTGTGAAATTCGTATATCTTCTTAGTGTGATACATACATCCTCTTATCACAGGTGCGCAAACTGTTGCTTGATACCGAAATAACTTTTGCATGAGTGGTAGAAAACACTGTGGAAGTAGCGGCGGCTCATTCACGTAAGAATTCAGCCATGTAGGAAGCAACTCAAAATTATTTTTTCTACTTATGGAAATTGCATCAATTTACATCTAAATTGTAATCAGAAATAACTGATTTTCAAAGTTGACACGTAGAAATTATTGAATTCTTAAATGATTAATTCAGTATTCCTATTTACAAGAAAAAATGTAAGATGTACAAGAAAAATATATAAAATGGATATAACTTCTTTTTTGCGATATTTGTATGAATATGTAAATATTGTCACATAAGTTAGGAATTGCAAATATCACGGGTCATAGTTGATAAACTCACATAAACATCTAACGTACGCTCAAGCCAGAATTATTACACTTAACGTTAACATTGTATTTTGAAGTTGATAACTGTCATTTGCAGCATCCATCGATAACATGACACGATTGTGTAACCTTCGAAGAGAGATCTCGCGAGTTATCCGATATTTTCAAGCTCATCTAACTCGACTGATATTCGATAGTCGTGACGGGAAATTGTATTTATGGTGTATGTCTACCCACAACTTGCGCTTTCATTCATACAACCTTTATGGCACAAGGCTAAACCTCAGTCACTTGTGTGAACATTCTTCTCATATTTCCAGAATTTATCGCTACTTTCGCGAACAAACTGGTATTATCGGTAATTGATCAATTAACCTTTGATTTTTATTCACCACGTTGTCAAAGAAAGTTAATCGATTCAGATGAATTAAAATTTTACTCGTTGTAAATCATAAAAATTGTAGTCGTCCGACTGTAATTAATTCTTGAATAATTATATCATTTTTTTACTATGAAATAAAGTTTCGTCAAATTATCGAACGATGACATACAATTTCTTGGTATAATATTTATACTAAGTTTGAGTTTAGTGACTAAGTTTGAGTTTCTGAATTTGTTACAACCGTACCGTATTTTATGATTGTTACGATCACAGCTATTCTCGCCACAGATCTGATTTGATGGTATCGCTCTGTTGATATCATTCTTACCTAGATTCGATCTCGCGAAAATAGATCGCACATCTACATCTGTTCGGAAACTACATGTCTGTTGCACTAGTATATGTGTTTCGATCGTTAATTTATTCGCGGTTTCCATCAGAAAATGCACGGTAAAATATGCGCGTCCCGAAACTGTCTGCGCAACGTTTCACCTGCAAGCCGTTTAATCTTACATGCAGAAATTTCACATACGTTTCATATAAAATGCAGCTTGCATTTCTTTTAAGATTCGCTTTTATTGAATTTTAGCAGGACAGTAAAATTTTCTCTAAGAAAAATGTAAATAAAACAGCAGATTAAACAGGATAATTAATGAAAACGTTTTCTCAGAATAAAATCTGAAGCTACTTTTACTTATTTGTATATCTGCCATATTTAAAATTTATTTAACATTGAAAATTTATCATATTATCGGCGATATTATCATACAATTTTCAAATTCATGCAAATAACAATTATATGCTGTGTCTTCGCACGCGTAACTACCGATCTATATTGGAACTGTCATTAGGCTGCCAATTAGCAAAGCACGTAACTGCTAATAGATACAAACAACTCAATAGTGTCCCAGCATCGAAAGATATTTGTTCACGATTACGTCTACATTTCTTGGTGAATTGTGTGTCCTAAACATAATCAAGATTTTATATCCAAATACATCATACGTCGTTTAATTATATTCAATATTTTTTAATTTTGCAAAACAATATTTCGATTGATTTATATTAATTAATAAATAAATAACAGCCAAATTTGACGAAAAATGTTTTATGAAATTATAATAGATATTCAAGTATCATAATTGTTTTTAATTTTGATATTGCTTACATTTTGGCAACAAGCAAAATTGCATCAATAAATTAACTGCAGGTTAAATATGGGTCAATTATATAATAACCGAATTGTGTTATTACGATGGGAAACATAATTGTAGGAAGGAGGAACTGTGATCCTCTCTCTTTAAACGACCATTTATTACTGTAATTTTGTTACAATCGTTCTCCGAACATGTTAGTATCTGTCATAAATTGCTATAAATTGCTAGTATGTACATTTTTTTATACAATACTTTATTCCGCAAATTTTTAATTATAATAAATTCACATAATTACAATTTACATTTTTAATTATTTACTCTCTCAAAAATGTATAACAATCTTTCTCATTAGCTACTTTTTCGGATTAACGAGTGTACTGAAATCTCTTCATGTTTACCCACTCACCCGTACTCCGGATCGTCCCTCTCATTGGGGGACCTTAATCCACTTTGCGCACTTTAAATTAATTACCTGCGACGCACAGAAATAGGACCCAACACTTCCACATGTTTCCTCCACACGTCATTTATTTGCCGAGGTACTTGATACAGAAATGGCAATATGCATGCAAGATCGTCCTCATTCTCGTTCCTTGAACCTCGTCTCTCTTTCGATTTCACACATTAGTAATCGTCGTTTCGGAAATCCGCGCAGTCGCGCGGGAAATAAAATCGGCTGGTCTGATTTCGCACCTTCCCTTTTTCTTCGAGATCGAAGATATCTATATCGCGATCGACAGGGTATAGTCCAAACTATCGTCCGATCTGGACAATGTAGACCGTTCTTCGGCGGAGGTTCGCGGCCGACTGAAGGCGCCGCTTCCATTCCGCTCGGCGCGTACCTTCGCGCGTTCCGAGCTTACGAGCGGAATTCTCTCGCGCCTCCCCTATCGTCAGACGCTACCGCGATCCTTTTCCCGAACCAAAGGAGTTACGGATCTGTCTGGCTTACCACGATTTCGTCCAAAACGAGTACGCTTTGCGCAGTTATTTACGGAGATAACTGCAGACTATTCGCGTTTTTGCTTGTTTTAAAAATCACACATAGAACGTGTTCGTGAAAAAATTTTATAAGATATATTTCGATTTGCATATATAATATTTTATATAATATTTTAATCTAAGTTATTTTTATCGTGTTATTTTGTACGTTTTATTAAAAAGTGTTATAATTGGAACATTTTTTAGTTTGCACTTGTAAGTTTGCATTTTTTAAATATCTGTTGTTCGCCTTGAGGTGATTTCGAAATAGCGGAATTTATTACTGCAATTCTATAGCGTACGAACGTATTTAATGATTTCTGTTCACGTTTTTACATAATACCACCAAACGTCTTAGAGACTCAAGGATATATGAACTTAACAAGCATAGAGCGTGCGATAATTGCGTCTCAACGATATAGCAATTGTTGAACAAACTCAACGTAGCTGCGTCGACAACTCGCGAAATGTTTGAGAAACTGCGCGTCAACAAAACTGAAGTGCCTCAACACACTGCACTTAATATCACTATCGTAAAACGGAGCGTAGAATGTATAAGCAATAGTAACTTTGCAACGGAGTAAGAGAAGTTTCAGGACCACTCAATACCGAGAGCACTTTATCAGCAATGAGGATGTTGTGAATATCATAACTGGAACTAACAAATTATTGTATTTCCCTGGTGCATTAAATAACGTGGGGTTATGCAAAAAGGAATATGAAGTAATAAAGGAATATAAAGTAATGTATGCAAAGGTAGTCATTTATCATTTATGATGTTCATAACTTGGAATTAATGTAGAATTAATCAAGCTGTATAAGAAAAATTATAGTAGCAACAACTTTCGACACTTTTGTCTATTTATTCCGCTTGAATTATATTATATAAACATTGAATTATATTTGGACGGCAAATCGGTTATTACTTATCATGATCATAACTGTAGTTAATTGAGTAATGAGGGAAAACACGATTATTCCGTCATCGACAAATTCAATTTTTACATATACTTCTGTATAATTAACGATATGCATAATGATATCATGAAAGCGTAACGACCTCAAATTGGGCGTATACTCACTTCTAAAATATCATCGAGACGAGATCTACCAGACGAGCGTTTCCGTTTAATGGCAGATTGCCAATTGAGTGCATTAACGTCTGTCCGATAGTATCTTTTGGAGAATTAACGTCCAAATGGAGTTGATTAGAATGTAACAACGATTATAGCTAGCAGGAAATGTCAGCAAATAAATCTTAGATATCGCGAGGCTAAAAGCACACTTTACCACCGTCGAATCAGATTTCGCGAACTTAAGCTAATTATTCCTACTTATCGCTCAGGAAGATTTAACACACGGTGCCGGAAGTATGTTAAATACGGTGCACTCGAAAAATATAAAATACATTCTGAAAATCCTATTATATCGCATTGCATGTCAGAAATGTCACGTCTGTTCTATTTTATATCTGAAAAAATGCACCGACATATTTATGATAGCTATCATGCACGCCATACGATGCTCTCGGTCGCTATCGCGGTTGCATAATTTAGATAAATCCACGTTTCTCTCCTTCTTTCGTACGAGAGAAGCTAATTTTGCTATTTATATTATGCAGTAAATATAAATAGTGACAACTTCCTTATAATAGATAATGATAATGATGAAATTATTGAGTCTAATTTTTAAATATTGCGAAGTTCTAACTTTTAAATATATATATTTATATAAATTACGCATTCAATTCCGTTTGAATAATCTGTTTAAATATTGCGCGTTTAATATTGGAATTAAAGGTAATATAATATTAAAGATAAAATTTTGTGCGCTTGTGACATCAAAGCACAATTTTTATTTTATTTTTTTATCACATAAATACAGATCGTGTTTTCGTGGGTGACGACAGGGACAATGTTATGTTCAAACTACTATGACGGTGATTCATTTACGCATTCCTGATGCTTTGAAAGGTACATCGGGAATGCTGCAATTCGCGGAATTGCAATTTGGGGTGGGCTGACGACTGCGTGCCTGAAATCACAACGGTACGATTGACAGATTCAAGTAATTCTAGATATTGCGTCAGGCATTATGGAGATGTAGATACAGTGGTTATGTTTTATGGCTTCAGAATCACCGTCACCACATGATTACGTCAGTATAACGTTATGTCTAGTTTTGCTATTTAAAAGACTTAGCTCATTTTTCAATACTTGAATAACTTGATCAATAACTTCTTGAATTTTTATGCTTACGAATTAAACCTTCTTTCAGGATAAGTTTTTTGCGACATTTGAAATTTGCGAAAATTGAAACAGAAGACATTTAAGATAGGATAAATATACTTTTATAAATATACTTTTTTTATTTTTTCTACAAATTAGATTTTATTTTTATGTTTATACATAGAAGTTTCATAAGTAACATAAATGAAGGACTAACATAATTCTATTCTTGACCAAATTTCCATACTGGATCACGGGACATGCTCCGATGCATTTTACGAGCATTTCTTAAAGTCAGAGAAGTAAGTTATGAAAGTGAAATTGAATTGACTGATAATGTGACGATATCTCAGAAAAACTAGAGTAGTTCTCGAAATTCAATCGTGCGAATGACAAACCATTGCCATTTGCCAATGCAATTGAATCGTCAGGAGTTCGATCTGAGGCTGTCCCGACTGATTTATACGTAGGTACGTAGGTTCTTCTTTCACGTGTATTTACTGCGAAAGAAAGCGGTCGACACTTTCGAAGGAAAAGGTGCGTCAGCTGCGTTATACATCATTAAAACTGCATACTGTAAGGGTGGACTATCCAACATGCTGTAGGGAATATTTGAAAAAATATCAGTGTTTATTGATAGAGATGTTTATTGATAGTTAAGACTGGAAGAGTTAAGTAACATTTCATCATTCAGCATCCTCAATCGCTCGGTCGTTGGAAAGTCAAAGGAAAGATCGACATGTCTCGGTGACGCTCATATTCATTCATGAGACGTTGTTTTTTGTCGCGAGAAAATTTCACCAGCGTGAATTTGCAATTTGCAAAGCCGTAATTTCCGCGACGTTTGTTGTTACTTAAATAACCGAAGCGTTAACAGTTCTTAATTGTGCCGTCGGCGAGCTCGGTGCAAATACGACGGGAAACAAAATGACAATTTTTACGAGCGCTCCCGTGCGCTCGTGCGCACTTTAGGTCTTATGGGATTCCGGAAACCGGTTTTGCAAAATGTGCCGTGCGCACAATATGTATGTAGTCTCGTAGGAAAAGAGAGAGAGAGAGACACTGCGCCTAATATGGAAAGGATTTTATTGCGGAGGTTCTATAGTTTCGATTGGAAACAATGAAATGAGAGAGAGAGAAACGGCAAACGGACTTGCCTCGTCGGAAGGTAGAAGTTAAAAGAAATAAATATTAAATGAATGACTTGTGTGCCAGAACCTGCGAGGTCAGATTAATTTGCATGATATTCTGTCGCGTTAAAGATTATACAAATAGTTTTTCCAAAATTGGTGACAATTCACACTTACAGAAGATATAAATAGATTTCTATTTTTTAACTAAACAATCCACACACACATTGTATGTTGCATTCATTAATATTAGAATAGAAAATTATTTTATTCTAATTCGAGCGCAACTTATCGATCAAAATTTTACTCTTAGTTAGTTACTCTTAGTTTGAGAGACATCCTGCAGCTTCTCGCGGCGTTTATCTACAAAGTGAAATGTATCCCGAAATACGCATCTCAAGGGAAGCTAGTGCTGGCTGGTACCACTCAAGATATCGAGCTGCAAGATACAGCGATATATTATTATCTAGCAAGAGGAAATTATATATATTTCGTAATGAACGTTGCATGTCTAATGAGAAACGTTTTATCGATCTTAAATTGCATTTTCTTACATCATATTTCGATTTAAATTCTTTCCCATCAAACGCGAGTGTTTCACATAACTTCTTGTTTCAACTCTTTAGGTGAAGGACCTTTTGACTGGCGTCGTAATTTCGTGAGAGGCAAATCAGGCTATAAAAATTCGCCGTGCGCATCTCCTGCGATGACACGTTTCGTTAGACCGTAACTGTAAATTGGCCACGATGTAATGAAACTTACATGCGCGATCATCGAGTGTAATTGGTTGACTCATCCCTGGAATTTCGTGCGATGTAAATTAGTGGGACAACCTCGATCTTAAATGTCAATAGTGTAGGCGTAGCGCCAACCGTGCAATCATTCTGATGTTAATTCAGTATGATCCTTCGCTTGAGTCAGCGTTCCGCACAATATACACTTCGCACCGCACTTGCACCGTCTTTAAATCAACGCGGCGTCAGCACGCCTTATCATTTAGTCCTCCTTCTTGCGTCTAAAAATAACAGAATGAGTTAGAAGAGGTAAGGTGAGATATCGCTGTGCATGCATTAAAGAAGTTTTATTTTTTAGTCAAAACACAATTTAACGATCCTCCGTCGTCACCAGCTTCTTTCCACAACCTCTCTCGATGCGTTCCTTAGCCTTGCACTTCAACCTGTCTCTTCACTTACAGAGCTTGTAATTATTGGAATGCGAAATATGCAGACCTATGAAGTAGTGTCGTTAACGGTGCTAAGTTGGAGAGAAGGAACGAAGATGATCGAGATGAAGACATTTCTTCCTTATTTATACGATCGATTAGATAAAAGGTTTCTCTGGAAAGAAAATATTTTTTTCTAGTTCCGTTCTTGAACGTTCTTTTAACGAATTGTCACGTCGCAACGTGTGCAACTACGGTATTTAATGTATCTCGGAGAAATTTGGCCGAACGCCAGTATGGCAATGATAATAGACGTCGGCTAACTATAGTTGCTTAGAGGGAATGTCAGTATTCATTTCGAGGCATGTTAGAAACACGACATCTCACAATAATGATGATCTATGGCGCCTCGAAATCTTGTCGTCTGTCATTAATCAACGTTACACGCAGATAAATGGCTATTTCAGATGCATACGTAGCGTTTTGCATCCATTCAGCATCTCTACGATAATTACAGAGCTTGATATTCTTCATTAAATTATTTTATGAATTTTTAAATCGATGTGTTACATACAATGCAATTACCTCAGTTACGGGCGTTAGTCATTCAAGAAATCACGACGTTTAACATTCGAAGAAGCTTATCTTATCGGGAAGTACATTCGCAAGCAATCACGTAATTGTCTAATTTATGTATTCTTGGTACGTTAGCTGAGGCTACACGGAGGAGAAACTAGAGAGTTAATTAGCACGTAGATGGACAGACGTGAAACGTGAAAATCATTAATGAGCGTACACTTTTATGACGACATTTGCTGACATGTACGCTGTCAGTAAACGTGTTAACAAGTGACAGAACAGCAAATTTGAAGCTTTTATCTGCCGAGATGTGAGAATATTTTCCTAAGATCCGCGTGACTGATGCCACTGACGATTGTAACGTATGTGTACACCGACTGGAGGAGAACGCGTGTAATTTGACGTGAACTGGATGCGAGGGTATGCTGTAATTGCGGTGATCTAACATAGGCCGTGTTACGAGGCGATCGCGGGAGCTGCGCCTGGGTGGTCGACGGACCTGACAATAAGTCGAATCCCATTGGTAGCTATCAGGCCGAGTCACAGGGTCTGGAAAGACTGGAATCATATGGTATATATATACATATATATATCATGGTATATATATATATGTACCCATAAAATCAGCATTTTAATTACTGCTGGGCGTTTACGCGTGAACAACGATGATCTATGTCCATGTGTCGACTGTGTAGATTACTATTTCTCGCATTATTTAGTATGATAATTATGCTTCCTCCTCCTTAATCTTGTTTAGCAGAATGTTTGTTTAAGAGATAAGCTTTTTCCGAGAAGTTTACCTTAGAGGTAAATAATTATTACGAATTGCGTGATTACTTCCTTGCAATCACATAAATGGCTTTGCCATGTGTCGGAACCTGACGGGGACGGCTGCGACGGGAAATAATACTGGTTTCGTGACGTGAGAGGCAGATCATGTCATAGGAAATTGAGAAAGGGGATCTCCTATTTAAATCACTTTTGCAAGTGTGGAGATGATGACGTCAACAGTCAGGTCGCTTTCCGCTCGCGTCCCACCAGTTAAGGGCTAAGCGAAAGCGAGACATGTTAAAAGAAAAAGAGTGGAGCCTTGAAGCTGTCTGGCGCGTGGGTGTTACAGGATGATGCATGAAAGGAACGGCGAGGCCCTTTATGTCCGCAGATTCTTAAGGTGTGTTTACGTGACTCTTGTTTCTCGTATGGATATCCTTGAAGTCTAGAACTCTTACGTGACTGATGAATAAGCATCAAAATTCGTAGTCGTGTTATGTTTTTCCCTACGTAACACTCTTGAAAATCGTATTGTTGTGAAATAGCCGCAAATTGTCGTGCTGTAGCAATTCCATGGGTGAATCAAATTCAAAATTATTTCTTATTTTCAGCGGTTTGGTCAGTAGAATCGCTGGAGAGAAGCAGAGGTCATTTCGAACCTAAGAATTTCGAACCTAAGTGGGTCGACGGTAAATCATTACGAGCGCCTCTGAATACTTCCCGGAATATTCTCCGCTTGGTTTCTCGATCTCGAGAATACCGCACGCAGTAGGGAAGCTATTTTTTTTAGGTCATCGTTACAAGGGAGACTTGTCTCCGGTGATCGTTATGTCATTCGTCGTCGCTCCGTCCACATATTTAGATAGTCGTCATTCTAGTCACGTTTGCTTCATCGTGTATTATCATGTCAAATGCATATAAAACAAGGACCAGTCACTGCATTATGCAGGATGTCCCGAGGTATTCAACCGCCGAATTCAGGAATGGCAGAATTTTATGTCGTCGGATACCGTCGAGTCTTCCTCAACTCTTCTCCAAGAATTTCCGTTGCTATAAAAGGTATTCTTATTGTTGTTTGTCGTGTCTTTCTTCGAGAAACGAGAGACAGTTGGCAAACACTTATTTCCTGTCCTATTTATAGTATCCATCTATGAATGGTATGAAGTCACGGTTGAAAACGGCGCTAAGTCTCTCGTGTTTTACGGGTTTTGTAAATAAGCGTGACACCATTGCCGCTGAAACGGTTTCGCTATTTCTGATACATATATTGCACGCTTTTTGACACATCTAATGCCCAGAGCGCGAACGATGGCGCAACAGCTCAAAATAATTCTCAGAATGTTTGCAAATACAGTTGACCGTCTATATACGTCGTCTACGAATATATGTATCGAAACGAAAATTATTTAGGATTTTATATAACTTGTTCATATGCTAGAGCTCCATTTCTTTGAAGTCGTTCAGAATGTATTCAGAAATATAACTTAGTTTTGACGATGTAATCCTTAATTGCCGGCTTAAGTTTGGAAACGCATGTTTAATTTCAGCCTTCATTCTCTTTTAATCTCAGGTCTTCTGATCTTTCGAGAGTCATATAATAGTTTTTTTTATTTCTTTTGCACACGCTACTCAAATTCCACCAAATATTTTTCTTTTCCGTGCAATAAAACTTGAGAGAAAGTTTCTAAAAGAGCTTTTAAGTCATTATTATAGAATGCAATGTAACGTTAAATAATTTCTACCGCTACTTGGCATTTATTATATTCGCGGTAATCGAGAAAATTTAAATTAACAAGTTTTGTTCGGAAAATTGGGTCTTTAATAAAAGGACCGAGAAACTTGGCTACTGAATCGCTTATTTCATAAATCCACGACCAATCCACCTTTCGTATGTAAGTTAAAATTTACTCTTCCTGCGTAAACTCAGCGATTGTCGTGGGCGTTGGCGGTTAATGAAACGTATTTAAATTGATCGCGAATTTCTATCATGGACTTATCATCAACTTTATCGCAAACACATTGTCAGGTAACAATGGTACTTCATTACTTTGGCACAATAACTAGGAACTGCAGCCTATTAACGCCGCCTCTTTTACGTCCTGCATTAATTACTTTCGGTACAAGACGCGCAAAAATTTTCTGAACAACACGAGAATGTTTTTCGTTGATTCTCGGGTGATCCTTTAACCTTGCCTTTAATCTATCATCGATTATCTGTTCTAGGTTGAGTCAGTGGATCTGGCGCTGAAAATTTTAGACGGTTCACAAATCCGAGGGAAAACATTATCGGTTCAAAGGGCGAAGTTCCAAATGAAGGGCGAATATGATCCCGCGTTGAAACCGAAGCGGAAAAAAAAGGATAAGGAACGACAGAAGAAGATGCAAGAAAAGTGAGTTCTACAAATTCTACGAATAAACCATTTCAAACGCACGTTAAAACGGTTAATGTGGATTAGCTTCTGGATGTACATAATCGTGCCGAGACAAATATTTATTCCCGAAAATCCACTTGCCCGTGGCTCATTGACTTAAAGCGTGATGTCACTTCCTCTCGAGACGACCCGTATAACTCGTGCGCAATGCGATGATTCGCACTGCAAAATCGAGATAATCACGTTTCTCCTCGGTTTTCCCTGGTCCATTCATCTCTCTTTTCGCTCGCGTCCATGCGAGACGCCGTATCCTCGGGGGATCAAGATACGTTTCATCCGCCGCCACGCGTGTGCATCTTATTAAGGTTTCTACGCACCTCGATGCACGCGTATCGTTGCAAGCAGCTTGTTTAAGACAGCGCGAGAGGATGTGCCTTCGAATCATGAAGCGCGTTGTACGCGCGATTTTATACGTGATACCGTATAATTTAGAAAAACCCTTCGTGATGTATGCTTCGTATAACACGTGTTGCAGTGTGTGTAAAGACTCTTATAATTGCACTGCCATCGGCTTCGGGTTCACAGCCGCCAGACTGCTTGGCGTTGGCGGTTCCGGCAAAGGCAGCTGTGCACGTCGATTACCCGCATTTAGTCCGCCGGTGTGCATACAGACCAGCCCAAAATTATACGGGCACGGCGCACTTCCAGGGAGATTGCAGCGGCTTAACCCGTTAATCGAAGCGTATGATTGCGCCGAATGACATTGACTTCGTTCACGTACACGTTTCAATGTGCAATAATGTGTCACACGAGTGCGACATCGAATGCATTTCTTGTATGATCCAGGAAGAAACATGATCTAAAGTACGTTTACGACAATTTTGCACAGATTTAACAATACAATTATAATTAAATTAAAGTGTAATAATAATTAAAATTAAGAGCAGTCATAGTGATGATTCTTAAATTGGATTGGACTTAGGGTTGCCAGACGTCCTCCAATCGGGAGGACAGTCCTCCAATTTAGTAAAATTTTTTTGTTCTCCGGAGGACGCTATTTGTCCTCCAATTTCGGCTAATATTAATGTCTGTCGAATTTAAAAATTGCTCTAGTACTGCGAGTCAGTGGCATCTAATTTTGAAAAGTGTAGATTTAATTTAAATTCCACAATATTTTTAAGATAATTGTTTTTTCGGTGCCGGGAAATTCCGAAAGAATTTTCAGTAATGAATGCAAAATGGTCTGAGGAGCGAAATAGATGTTGAGTTTCGCTGATAAAAAACGAATTAATGATCTACTTTAATTGTCCCGAGAATTGCATCGATTTCGCTAGAAAAATAAAAAACAATGTTGAGTTTCTAAAGACTGCACGAAACAGTCCAAAATACTCGTATATATGAGTAATAATTATTTATGTGATTCACAAAGTACAATATTGGAATTGTTAGATAAAAAGATATAAAATGTTATTTCTTTTAAAATTTATAGATAATAGTTTATGAAAAAAGAGATACGCTAATATATACCAATGGCAATATAGTGTTGATTATACATACTTTAAAATATACTAATAATTGCAATTGAAACATTTCTTCCTTTTCATTTATGTGCCCACCCGCTGACCGCTTTTTTTGCTTACTTAAAATTGTTTTGCGTCCTCCATTTGGAATTTTTATATCTGGCAATCCTAATTGGACTCCAAATGAAATGCTCTCGACGACATTTACATGTCGCTTCTCGTGTGACTCATCTACATCATCGATTTTAACGGTCTCGTGTCATCATATCTCATTGTATTGCTCAATCGCAACTTGCATCTTTGTCGTTAGCACCTCCTCTTATCCGGCATAGGTCGCGTTGATGCAGGGTCAACGCCCTGAACTTTGCGAAAACCAGTTATTGGTGAACGCACGGGCCCACGTTTACCGGACCGGAAGTAGTCTTTGCAGCAGCACGCTCTTTCGACACTCGTCGCGGATCTACGTTGATTCTATAGTAACGTTTCCCCATCGGCATCATTTTCCGAACAATTCTGAGAAGGAGAATCGTGAGCCACGATCTGTCGATCGTTGCGACTGTTCTCAGCTTTGAGTTGTTCTCGATCATGCGACTCGGCACCGACAATTTGTGCTGTATCAGCAACGTTTGTCGGCATCTTTGATCTTTGATCTTTGAGAAATGCCATAACGATAGCAGCATACTAACGTGATATCGCACAAATAATTGGAAGATGTAGAATCTTATCAGTTTGCTGCTATCTTGGTCAATAAGATGGTTAAAGATAAATCGTTAGTAGGTTCGAATTACGTAGTTATTAATAAGAATTTATGAGTACAAAATTGAATTCTTAGAGGAAACATTTACGATCTAAACGCTATTGATGTGGTATCTCCTCATCATTCCTATGCCGTTGCTCGTTTGTTTACAGATTGTTCGACTGGCGACCGGATCGCATGCGGGGTGAACCGCTGAAATGTGAAAGGGTCGTTATCATAAAGAACCTTTTCACACCGGAGGATTTCGACAAAGAAGTCCAGCTGCTTTTGGAATACCAGCAGGATATTCGATCCGAGTGCCTGAAGTGCGGTGATGTCAGGAAAGTTGTCATCTATGACGTGAGTTCTCCTTTACATATTTCTTCTTGTTTCTCTGCAGGCGCTATTTCGTAATTGCCAGTAGGTTAACGTTCGCGATTATCAGTAATAATTAAACATTTCTTAACTGCGATATTTTGTATTAAAAACCAAAAAGTCACGCATTGCGAATTTAATTGCAGATAGACTCATACTTAAAATCTCTCTCGAAATCACTGTTCCTCTTTCGAATTGAAAGCGATCGACTCTTTTCCAAGAGTCGTATTTTTAGTGACTGAGTTTCACGGAATAAGCAAGTGAAGAAACGTCTTCGAAAGGGGATGCCCCTAACCCCCATAAATTTGCGAGAGGCAAGACACTCCCAGTCTTTGAGCCTCAGCCGTGAAACTATTCAATGTCAAGCGCATTCCATCCGAACGACGTGTGTTTCCCCCTCTTTCTGCTGATTTTTATGTCTCTTTTTATTTAGGCATTTATGGTCATTGTCACATACAAATTCATAATTTTGAAATCAGATTATTTAGATCGGATTAGTTCAAAGACAAAATAATTAATTTTATACTTATTAGATTTTAATTTATTAAATAAAATATTTTTACATATTGAAACGTAAGAAAAATCCGCACAAAATCAATATCAAAGAAATATATGATTGCGATTCTTCTGTAACTAAATTTCCCCTGATAAATTTTTCAAAGCAATAATCTGTGAAACTGTAATCTTCATCCCATTTCTTTTTCCTCTTTTGGCACAAAGTGAGAAATCATCGACTTCGAAAGCTACGCATGGAATTTCATGTGTTCTACCACCTAAATTATTATAGGCATCTACCCTTGAAGCACGTATTTCCGTCAATATGTTTCTCTTTTTTTTTTTTAATTTGAGGAAAAAAATATAGCCTGGATATTTTAAAATTTTTCGAAAATTGAATTATTGATATATAAAAATTAATTTGTTTATATATAAGTTTTGCTTTATTAAACAAAATATTCAACTGGACGTATCTAAATGTGAGGAGTAGTTAAGAAGAAAGAAATTTACACAAAGTCAGAATCTAAGAATTAATTAGATTATAAATCTACTCAGCAAAATGGAATTGAAGCAGTAAGTTAATTAATAGTTTAACAGAAGCAATATATTTTAATTACACTTTTTACAAAATTGGTTTTCACATTTTATTTTATTTTCAACGTTAATATATCAATTCTAACAAGCGATTTGTTGTCATGTGATTCAATTCAAGAAGTTTGTATCTATTTTCTGCATTCTTTGTGGGTCACTTGCTTTTCTCCTCTCAGAGGCATCCCGAAGGAGTAGCGCAAGTCACATTCCGCGAGCCGGCAGAGGCGCAAGCTTGCGTTCAGCTTCTGAACGGCCGTTGGTTCAGCCAGAGGAAGATCTCAGCGGAGATCTGGGACGGCAAGACCAAGTACAAGTAAGTTATTTCATTGCTGGTTCCTACTATACCGGCTTCAGGATCAATACTACCGATAGTTGCTGATGCAGGCATCCGGAATCCAGACGTTCTTGTCACCTTATATATGTCGCATATGCAAACAGTACTCGTATTAAAAAAGTATATAACAATATAATATATCATTTTAAAAAATATTCTACTTGGTATTCTTGTTATTCACCGAATTAAAATTGAATATTTTTCTTGTGATATTTCAACTATTCATATTTATTCGTTGCTGGTAAAATCTGCTTATTCAATTAGCAATAAATATTGTATTGCAGATATTACTTGAAGTTAACGTATAATTGATTCACATTATTTAAAAGACAGTAAAAGATGCCAATGTATATGAAATGTGCCTTCAGAATTACAGAGACTGACGCGGAGATCGAAGCGCGACTGGCAAAATGGGATAAATACTTAGAGCAGGAGGAGGAGGAGAAGCAAAAGAAGATGCAAGAGACGAAAAGCAGCAACGAGAAACAAGAAACATCGCAATAAGAATGCATCCTACGATCGATAGAATTGTAATTATATCTTGAGGATTCTATTTTCTTCATTTCTCCAAAAGTCCTCGCCGTCGTATTGCATTTGAATGTTAAGCTCGAACCTTTTCTTTTGGATGTTTTAATGAGAATCCGGATGATTAATCAATCCTGTCACGATGTGGTTGAGACTATAAGTAGCTCGCAATTTTCATGGTTGAATTGGCGCTACTGTTGTACTAGTGATATATTGTTAGTTGTTGCAACAATAAAGCTGTCTCTCCGAGTTGTCTTCTCTCATTCCATCCACCCTGATATCATCGCCACATCGATCTATATTTATTGCCTTATTAATCTTTAATCTTGAACCGGTACATCAAAGTCATATACGAGATCATGTATGCATGCACAAAAAAGAAACAATGTGTTGAAAATAATTAAAAAATGTTTTGGGAAAACTTATTATTAAAATTAAATATATATAATAGTGCTTTTTTAATTTAATTTTTAAAATTAATTATATATAATAGTGCTAAAAATTCGTATTGATATAACATTTATTGTTATTTCTTAATATCCGGTCTTGGAATTATTACATATATATGATGAAAGGGGAAGGTAAGGGTAAGACGAATAAACCGTGAGAACGAGAAAGAGAAAGAGAAAGAGAAATGGATTCCCTTGGAATTTCCTAATTTGCTATTTCGACGTTCCTGGCAATCCTCTTTCGTGGGACTCCACCGGCGAGAGACCGTCGCTGTCCATCTATCAAAAAACGCGGTTCGCAGCATCCCTGGACCGCGGCGTTTTTTCTTTGGCGATTCGCTTGGACGAATCTCTCGTCGAAGTAATCGCCTGATCCGCAATATAAACGCTACTTACCGGGGATACTGTGAACCGGGTCGATTTGGAGTTAATGATCGCTCTTCTTCGCGAAGTTGTTTTCTTGAGATTTAAAACTCGCGAGTTTTTCTTCGAAAATTCCTTACGGGATGCTGTAAAATTATTCTGAAACAAATTTTGCAAGAAAAGATTTCCTTGCAGTTTGTCTTTTTATTTTAATATTCTTGATATTCTTTAATATTCTTAATATTTAGTTTTTTTTAAATTCTCAGATATTTATTTTTTAAATGTGATAATTAAACATTCCTAAATCTTTATAGGTTTTTCTGTCAGAAAATCTTTATATTTTTCTATCATTGTCAAGTAGCTAGATAATTGTCAATTTTTCGGTTGGCGTGCACGTGGTGAAAAAGAACAACATCTCGAAACGTGAGGGTTTATTCGCGCAATGTCTTTACATCTCGCTTCCCATTGTCCGCGACATTTATTCGAGCCGTACCCCTCGCGATATCACGAGGGGATGAGAGCACGAGCGGCGGCATATTTCAGTTGCCCGCTCCATTCATGATCCGGAAAGGGCAAGGGCAAGAGCGAATCCCTCCGGTAATATCACTGACAAATTTAATGCTCTAGCTATTAGATAGCGGGGGGTGCACCTCGCTCGCTTTCCCCTGTATCTGTCTATTGTTGCAGTGGCCACGTGCAGAATGACTGCACGTTCCTGGTGCTCAGGCGAAAATGTTTAATCGTCATGTTTTGAGATCCCTCGCGAAAAAAAACCCGACGCTCTTGCCATGCTTGTCGAGACTTATTGGATTTTGCCCCCGTCGTTCGAACCTGCTAAGTAACACGCGAAATTCGATATCGTCTGGTGACATCGGACGCGATTTGATACGGTCAAGTGTTTGCTGGGTGCTACCCTTCGGCCGCAGTAATTACTGATTTACTTTATAAATAGTATGAATTACAATGGGGTAGAAATAGAGCAGAACTTAAGAAAGATAACTAAGATTAAAATTCTGGAATTAGATCTTGCCTTTCAAGTAAGAAATTACTTCTGAAATTTTTTTTTTTTTTTGAAAGACGTATATAATAAATATATGTATAAATGCAGAAAAAGAGAGAGAGATATATTCTTTAGATAAAATTATATTTATTCAAGTATAAATTAAATATGTATACCTATTACATATTTTCTAAAATAGCCTCAAAATAAAGTAATCTCTAGATAATATGCAGAATAATACATATGTGGTATATAATAAATACAATTTTGAAGTTTGAAGAGAATTAACTTAAACGGCAGTTTTTTTATAAATCTCTGTGTGTGTATATATATATATAGCTTATTTAAGTGTAACCGGAAATTATTTTCAATATTCTTCGATGGGCTCTACTTCATCAACATCTTCGGTGAGCTCTACTTCATCAGCATCTTTGGTATCTCTTCTGAATCGGAAACCACCATTAATACCAATCGAGGGAGAGACGCCGTGACCTCCTCGACCCGGCTGAAGCTGACCATGACCTCTGATGAAACCGTTGTTGCCAAAATTCCTCTCAGCCTGGATACCGACATGCGGTTGCACTCGTTGTCCAGGCACTTTGCCCAATCCTCCGTAGACATCTGCGGTTGAGTGACCATTGTTCAAGATGTTACGATTAGCATTGAGATCCCAAGTAGGTTGACGCATTGGACCGCTCAGAGGTTGTGTTCCGTGAAAGCTTAGTGAAGTTCCTTGGGGTTCGGCCTCTCTTCTGAATCGAAAACCACCATTAATACCAATCGAGGGAGAGACGCCGTGACCTCCTCGACCCGGCTGAAGCTGACCATGACCTCTGATGAAACCGTTGTTGCCAAAATTCCTCTCAGCCTGGATACCGACGTGCGGTTGCACTCGTTGTCCAGGCACTTTGCCCAATCCTCCGTAGACATCTACAGTTGAGTGCCCATTGTTCAAAATGTTACGATTAGCGTTGAGATCCCAAGTAGGTTGACGCATTGGGCCGCTCAGAGGTTGTGTTCCGTGAAAGCTTAGTGAAGTTCCTTGGGGTTCGGCCTCTCTTCTGAATCGAAAGCCACCAGTAATACCAACCGAAGGAGAGACACCGTGACCTCCTCGACCCGGCTGAAGCTGACCATGACCTCTGATGAAACCGTTATTGCCAAAGTTCCTCTCAGCCTGGATGCCGATGTGCGGTTGCACTCGTTGTCCAGGCACTTTGCCCAATCCTCCGTAGACGTCTGCGGTTGAGTGACCATTGTTCAAGATGTTACGATTAGCGTTGAGATCCCAAGTAGGTTGACGCATTGGGCCGCTCAGAGGTTGTGTTCCGTGAAAGCTTAGTGAAGTTCCTTGGGGTTCGGCCTCTCTTCTGAATCGAAAGCCACCAGTAATACCAACCGAAGGAGAGACACCGTGACCTCCTCGACCCGGCTGAAGCTGACCATGACCTCTGATGAAACCGTTGTTACCAAAATTCCTCTCAGCTTGGATACCGACGTGCGGTTGCACTCTTTGTCCAGGCACTTTGCCCAATCCTCCGTAGACATCTGCGGTTGAGTGACCATTGTTCAAGATGTTACGATTAGCATTGAGATCCCAAGTAGGTTGACGCATTGGACCGCTCAGAGGTTGCGTTCCGTGAAAGCTTAGTGAAGTTCCTTGGGGTTCAGCCTCTCTTCTGAATCGAAAGCCACCAGTAATACCAACCGAAGGAGAGACACCGTGACCTCCTCGACCCGGCTGGAGCTGACCATGACCTCTGATGAAACCGTTGTTGCCAAAATTCCTCTCAGCCTGGATACCGACGTGCGGTTGCACTCGTTGTCCAGGCACTTTGCCCAATCCTCCGTAGACATCTACAGTTGAGCGACCATTATTCATAATATTACGATTAGCGTTGAGATCCCAGGTAGGTTGGCGCATTGGACCGCTAAGAGGTTGCGTTCCTTGAAAGCTCAATGAAGTTCCTTGAGGTTCGGCTTCTCTCTTGAATCGGAAACCACCGGTTATGCCAACTGAAGGAGAAAGTCCATGACCTCGCGAGCCTCGTTGAAATTCAGTTTGGCCTCTGATGAAACCGTTTTTGCCAAAGTTCTTCTCAGCCTGGATGCCGAAGTGTGGCTGCACTCGTTGTCCAGGTACTTTATTCAATCCTCCATAAACGTCCGCCGTTGTACGATCCTTATTAAAGACATTGGCATTGCCATTGAGATTCCAGATTGAGTGACGTTGCGGACCACTCAGAGGCTTCGTCCCTTCAAATGTTATCGAACCTCTTTTCGGCTCTTCAAACTTGAAGTTGGTTTGGCGACGAAGACGCGATTCCTATAAGAAAAAAAAATATATTATGAAAATATAATTCTTCTGTATGTATATATATAAATACATACATAATAAATATATATAAAATATATAAATATATAAATATATATATATATATATATATATATATATATATATAGATAGATAGATAGATAGATAGCGTTTATTTATCCGAATAAGAATTATACAGAAATATATTGAAATGACGGAAATCATTCAAGAGTGTCTCATAAAGATATTTTAGAAAGTAAAAAATTCTGTTTTAATGACAATTTCCAAGTACGACAAGTGAGTTTTTGTGAGTCACGCAAATAGTAATTACGGTGCAATACGTGTTATAATTGAATGCGTAGTCACGTATCATCAATTTATGACGCTAAACGTTAGGCGTTTTAATATTTAATGCTTAAATGAAAACTATTTATTCATATATATAATTATTTAAAATTTATTCTGAATACGATATTATCTTATCTTCAAATATTTGGATATCTCAATATAATCCAAATATAAATTAAGAAAAAAAAACTTTTACAAGAGTCACTATGAATTCGTGTTTAAAGTGAACTTAAATTTTCGCGGTTTACTTGAATAAAGTAAATTATTTATTTAAATAGTAACAATTACTTACATGTGACGTGAGAATCGGTTCAGTTGACAAGTGTTCCGCATTCGTGTAGACGATAGCGCACGATAAGGCCAACACAAAAACTAGCAGCTTCATGATGACTAACTATTTCCTTTGTGAAAGTAAGAAATGTTTTCGCTTGAAGTGCGAAACGACTTCTGATGCCTGTTCGCCTTGCCTCGGTTGCTTATATACGAATTTTAGAATCCCGGGGATGTACTGGATTTTTCTCAATAGTCCCGTTGCATCACTTATCTGGGTAATACCCGGCAGATCGAGCGCGCCTGTGAGTTGACCTCACGCGACATACTCCGCGTCGGGGAACCCTCGCACAGTGAAAACACTGTCACTATCCGGACGTATTTTCCTTAAACTGCTGATAGTATTCATATCCAAAATTGCACTTGCATTTCCAATAATATGACTAATGGACTTTTTGTTTAATTTATATCAGTCATATACGAGTGGATTAAATGAAACGTACAAATTACTCAATTTATTTTTTATTTAAACAATGAATGCAGTAATAGATAATTTACATTCAACGATAAATTATTGTTACTGAAAATATTTATCAGGATGAACAAACTGAGGTATTTTTGTCTTTGTTTTCATCCATATCCGGAAAAATATTTTTTGATCCTTCATTTTTCGTTTATGAGATGTTTAAACTTTTATTGACATTTTATATTTTTTACAATGACATCGATCTTTAGAATGTTGAAATCTAAAAACAGAAATTATATTTTCAACATCTTATGTAGCTTGGTTTTGATTACTTTTAATATATCTAGAACAAAGATAAAATTAAATTACATTCATACATGTGTTTTCAAATACATGCAAAAGTTCGGAAATAAAAACAAATAGTCTCATAAATGTAAATACACGATTATGCATATCGTGCGAGATAACGATGAGAAAAGTGACATAAGCGATACGAACTATGCAAGCGAAGCGAGGAGGTCATAAAAGTGTCACGCGGAAACCGGGAATTCCTCATTCTGTCTCGCGAAGGCATTGAATACAGCAGCTGTGTGAGACAAAAATTGCACTTGCAAAAATAAAGAGACGGTGAAGTCCCGCAGCAGTGACGTAGATTTAAAGATTTGAAGTTTTATTTAAGCAACTTTCTTGTATTTGACACAGTCACATCTATGTTCAGTGCGACTTATCGTTGTTCTTTCTTATATATATATATACAATCTTTTCTCTCCTTTCTTCAATTAATAGTCAAGATGAAGCTACTCACTCTCGTGTTGGCTTTATCTTGTGTTGTTACATACACAACTGCTAGGGAGAAGGGACAGTACTGGCCTACCAACACCAAAATATTCGTAAATATTTTTTAAATTAAATAATTTAATTGATAATTTTTTCTTTATCCTCGTAATTTCTTGCTAAATGATCATATTATGTGCATTGAACATTATTTTTAATTACGCAATTTTCCTAATTTATATGTGTGAATCATTCTATATAAACTTTCTCTCTATCTCTCTTTCTTTCTCTATCGTTGTTTAAAATTTATAAAAAGTAATTAACTTATTTAGAAATATTTGACAACAAGAAATATTAGGAACACATTTAGTTTTATAAATATTTTATTATATTTTATTAAAATACTATATTTATTATATTATATTATATTATTATATTATTATAATACTATATTTTATTATAAATATTATTTAGACGACACATCGCTTTCGTCGCGAGGCTGATTCTCAGAGCTCGACCGTTGCAAACTTAAAAAATACTCCGCAATCATCCTTCGACGACAGTGAAGCTCTTCGACTTGTCCTTTTCGACATGACTATCAATCTTGACAAAGATAACAACAAAATTCTCGGATCTCAATTGCAACCTATTGAACAATATACACCGGATAGACGACAACGATTACTTCAGAACCTACAGCCAGGCGCACGGTAGTTTCGAAACTTTGAAAGCGGATTTTGTTGGAGAAGAGAAGAGCGGTTCAAGACCACGCTTCCGTTTTGAAGCTGAAACATAAAAGGACATAAGTTTTTCACTGGATTTGTGGATCTTCAGCGAGGTCGTGGAATATGGCCCATGGTATTCGTTTCAGAGAAGCCGATCAAATTGAAGAGACCAAGGATGAAGCTGAGAGACAAACTAGAAAAGAAATATAATAGAATTTAATTAAACCATTGGACACATTTGTGATACTTTATTTTATAAGATATTAAATTAAAAATGTTTTCGAAGCATTTTCTTTGAAATATTTACATATGAATATAAAACGTTTAATACATTTATGAAATATAATTGCAAATGTGATCAAAGTGACTAAATAAATAGAATGCGTATACTTTTAATATCTTAATTATATTATTTATTTTAGCATGTAAAATAATCACTAAGTAGTGTGATAATAGATAACAAAGAATATCCGAAACAACGTTCTGTTGCGTGTACTTTCGATATCCGAAACAACGTTCTGTTGCGTGTATTTCGAAATTTTACATATTATTTTTGTACATTGATCATTCTTCAATCTTTAACATTATTTTTAACAAACTTTCTTAATATTAAAAATTAATGTTAAAGAGAATATATCTCTTTTATCTCAATTATTCTATATAAAATTTAAAGTCTCATTCGTCTTGAAAATCGTGCCAAATATATATATATATATAAAAGAACAGGCTAGAGTCAATGGGTTGGTGTCGCGTAAAGATGCGATTTCTGCGACAGCGACATTTCCGTAGGAATTCTGTCTTGAAGACGCCATCTTCTTCTCTTCCCTCCCCCCCTCTCTCTTTCTCTCTCTCTCTCTTCCCTTTTCACCACGGCAAATTAAGCTTCCCAAAACACCGCGAAACTGTTAATTAAGACTCATTATGCGCGCTGCGGGGGATGGTTGCCCGAGATAGAAGGAAGGCCATAGTGGAGGATGAAGACCACGAAGAAGCCGGTGGGAGGAAGGGAGGCAGGGAGCGGAGGAGGTTTAGGCGGGGGTGGTTTAACCCGAGTACGAACTTCTTAATACCACAGCTGCAGTCGGGTTCATTGTGGGATCAATACGGGGAGAGCTCGTGGTAGTGGCAGGCCAAGTGCGATTGGCCCTGACGATCGGGCACGGCGATTGGCCGATGTCGGCACTGCCAGGAGGCGGATCCTACCGCCGCGGTCTCAACGTGTTGGGGTAATGGTAAAGGGGAAAGAGAATATACCAGCGTTAGCCGTTCCGTTCGAAAACGACGGTAACGGGGACGGCTCTAGAAAAAGACAGCGAGAGGTCCTCTGGAGAGAGGGTGACACACGATGTCTCGTACGGGGGATTTCAGTCTGTGTTCACCCATGAGAGACACACCACCATCGGTGACACGCTCTGTTCACGTTGCGAGGGTGAGGGCTCGCTTTTCGTTCGCCAACTGGTCATTCTCTCATTCTTCAAGAGGATCGTCTGTCTTTCGCGTTGAATCTGAACTGAATGATCTTTATTGTTAAAGAGGACATCTTTGAGAATAGACCGAATTTTTAGAAAAACTGGTAGTAATTTGGATCGGATGAAATATATTGTGAAACAAGTAACGCGTGTTGTTTTGAACCGCACTTGACATGAAATGAAGTGACGAGGACGAAGTGACAACGGTTACCTAGTTAAGTGAAGTGTCAATGAAGTGTTACTAAAGAAGAGAAGTTAAACAGCTCTATCAAGACGGTAAGCTTCATCAAGGAACTGCAAATTGTGAACAATTGGAATTTTTTAAACTAGAAAGTCATGGAGTCAAATTGTGCGCGTCGTAGCAAGTGGTTGACGTAGTATCGAAATCAGTGACAATTGGTTCCGAATTGGAAAGTTTCTGAACGAAAATATCTGAAAAAAAAGTTTTGGGAAGAAAGAAAATGTTACGAAGGCTAATTACTAGAAGAAAGATTGAAGAAGAATATCTTGGAAAGTAAGAAATAATAAGTAAGAAATAAAGAACAAAGAGAGAAAGAGAGAGAGAGAAAGAGAGGGGGGAAGTGTCACACACGGATTTCTATTAGCTACCTTCATGTGTCTTATCCATTTTTGTGAAATCTTGAGTTGAAGAATATATTCAATTAATTTCTTTCCTAAGTATCAATCTGACAAATCTAGATAACGATATCTATTTGAGTTTTTTTACATTCAATCGACACGCTAATCGAGGAAAAACAAGGAGAGCGATTGATTTGTGCAATCTTTTCCATTGTCCATCTCAGCTATCTCGAAGAATTTTCAACGTAGTTTCATGATTTGCTGTGGTTCAGTGATTTCCGAGAAAGAACAAATAAAATTATTTATTCTTTGCTAAACTGTTTATTGCCTGCTATAATATTTTTCACTGCATTTTATAGTAAAAATGATCACTACTGTATCCAAACGAGAGTATCTAAACACTGAAAGATTAAACATTTTTTAATGAGAATATATTTAGGTAACGTAAAGTGCACTTGGATGAACGGAGGATCTTAAGTGACAAGAATATCTTATTGTAATTGAATATCAGCGAAATATCTGTTATAATTATTTCTTTTGTTTTTTTTACAAAACACAAAAACATTTGCAATTGTATAAACTGGCCTTGGATGAATGAAGGATTTTAAATCAATGTTCATGAATATCAATTTGATTATAAATATCGAAACGTACATCGTTATTTTAATACTGTATTGTTTGATGAATCTTGAATCTTGAACAATTGCAAGCAACGCAAAAATTAAAAGAGGATAAGACTGTTTGACAACAATACGAACCATCCAATTTTCTTTATAAATATAGTATATCGTTAATTACAACGTTAATCTAATATATTGATTTAGAATATTTAAATTGATCGTATTAAGCTATCGAAGAAACGTTAGAATAAAGGTATTTGAAGAAAGCTGTTCGGCAATAATACATTGAACTACCTCGCTGTCGTTGTATGCTACAGCATGGACCGTTATCCTTAGTGACCTAACTTATCCTTAGTGATGATCTAACTTTAGTGACCTTGATGATCTCGAACGTTTGATCCGACCGCGGCGTGAGCCATCGGCGGAGTTGGAGGACGAGTTCAGGAGTGGTGTTGTTCGAAAGGGTGGTGCGACGTTCGGGTACGCAAGTCTGCAGGCCAGCTCTGGGGTGCCGGGCCCGGGCGGGGTGATGAGCTGCTCCGATGTGATGTATCAATATTATCCTTACCTCTACCAGACCCATCGGCCACCGCCGCCGCACCCGACTCACCCCCATGCGGCCCCGCACAGCCACCCCCACACTAATCCGCACGCGGCCCACCACAGCCCAGCTAGACCGGCGCCCTTCCAACCCTTCCCGGCGGCTACAGCGACGCATCAGTATGATAGGGTAAGTCGAGCCTTTGCTTTGATTTTAAGGTGATGGAAGTTTTAATTTTTTTCCTTTAGTAATTTGTCACAAACTCTGTTGATTTTTTAAATTGTAAGATAGAAAATTTAAAAAAGAAACTTTTAATAAAGGATAAAATCTGTAATGAATAGCAACAAAAGTAAAAATAATCATAATAATCAATATGAAAAATAATCAATATGAAAATTTATTCACAGTTTATGATAAAGCAGTAATAAATGTATAAATAGTCTTCAAGTGGTTAAATTGAGTACTTGAATACAAGAGGTAAATAAATAAATAAAAATTGACTATATTCGGCTACACTCGTTTACTGATTAATTAACCTGATAATTCTGCAATACAAAAATTTGTCACTAATAGATAAAATAATAGATTATACGAATGCGTTAATAAAATGCGTTACGATACCCAATATTTTAAAGGTGGTCCATTCACACATTTTTATAACCCCATTTTCTCTCCGCTTGTCTCCGGTACTTAAATCGCTCTGAGCAATTAAAAACAGACCTGCGTTAGTCATTAAGTTAGGCACGTTTAGTAAAAAGAACCATAGCCATTTATACAAGTTTTGCTTCATTTTCGACTGTCTTCGCTTTTATGGCGAATGAATACTCTTTATTGCCATGTAAATTAAGTCGAGAAAATGACTTTATTGAACAAAATATATTTATCCTTTATTTAGCTTACTTTACAATGATGGAATTTTTGGAGCGGGTTAGTACCCCTAATGGGTTAGGCATTATGGAAAAAGATAAACATTACTTCAATTTGGTATTTCACATTCAGTTCATATAAATGTTTAAACTTTACTAAAAATTATTATTTTTTTGAAATTTAGATTGTTAGATTGAATTCTTGGATCTCTGATCCTTGAGTTTATTTCTTTTTTAAGTCTACCGACTAGATTTTTTGATCTTATATAGCGAATTCTGCGAGTTGTCGAATAACAAGTAGTCCCCTCGAATCACTCGAATCTCGATTTCTCGATCCTTCACGAATGTCGCCTAGTAGCTCTTCCTAGAACTCAAGAAACACCGTCGACGAAATAGTATTTCGCTCAACTTCGCGCATCCTGAAATAGTTTCAAGACGGCAAGAAGGAAGAAGTTTTCACGAATAACGCGTGGAATCGCCTGTGCATCATTTTAATTTGTCTGCTGGGAGGTCAGGCGTGCTCCTGCCCTCGGCGAGCATCCATCCATGCACCCATCCGTGCACTGTGGGGTGTCGAGCATCGTTTTACCATCTTTCCCGGGCCGGTGGGAAAGTAATGTTCCTTTTTCCAGCACCAATCTCGCTTAGGTATAATATTAAACCGCTTGTAACTAGTAATGTGCACACCGGGAATATTCTTAAGAGTCACTCTCAGAAAACGAAGACATTCTGAGAACGAAAATACTGTGAGAAAATTCCGAAAAATAATATCTTTTAGATGTTATCCGAGAACCGATATACTTTGAAAATTGTCAAAGAATAAGAAAAGTATGTTTTTCAAAAAATTCACTCACACAAGATAAAATGTTTTAGTTCGTGAAAATTGAATCATAAGGATAGAAGATTAAAGAAGGAAAAAAATGTTTGAAGATTTTTAGAACTACCACGATTGAATATTTAAAATTTTTACAACTTTATTGTGTCATTTATATATTTATATATATGTACTGATTATATATATATATATATATATATATACCATATATATACCATATATATATATACACTTTAAAAATTATATGAAATGATTGAAAAGTAAATTTAAGGATAATATGATAGTTACATTCTGGTATCTCGTTTAATCTCAATATGTAAATAAGAGCCACTAAAATTTATCGACTGGAACACAAGAAGAAGAAAGAAAAGAAAGAGGTCTTCTTTAGAAAGTAAAAGTCCCATGATTTTGCAAAGTCAACAATTTTTATGTAGAATAAGTATAAATATAGATTCTATTCTGAGATATTTTTAAATTAATGCAGTTGATTTGGGTATTATAAGTTCAAGATTTTCTTTAATTAAAAACCTTGATGGAGCTCTCTTAATTGCATTCTATATTCATATAAATGCACATACATACATATACATATTTCAACCAGAAGTTTATTTGAAATTTAATTTTAAATTAACAAGAATTTATGTAGTTAAACAAATCTGGCTCTCTCTCTCTCTCCCTCTTTCTAACGTATAGCTGTAAAATATCGTTGGTCCATTTATCTATCAATCTTCCTGAGACATTGTAGAAATGTGAACGTCCCAACGTTTTCTTTTCTTTTCTCTTTCTCTTCCGTTCTCTGTGGTAGCGATCGCTAGATAACATCCGGCAAAAGCGTTAAGCGCGCGCGATACGAGCAAAGAGGAGCAAAGGAAGGAAAGCCGATCCCGGCAGTCGGACAGGTTCTCCGTGAGGGGGTTCCCCCGAGGGAAGCGAAAGGATCCCGCGGATTCCCTGGTTCATATCCTCGGAGTTCACGCGACCGCGGCGACACGAATTTACTTTTATTTAAATCTCTCTCCTTCCTTTTATTTAGGGCCCAAGAAACCGGGAGGAGCGTTGCTCATTTTGTTCCTTTGCCGGCCTCCGCTCTCTGTCCCCTGGTCTCTGAATTAATAGCCGTGCTAGTGTTTTTCGCAATGTGTCGGCCACAGCATCCTGCGCGCGTGTATGCGTGCATGCGTGCGCGTGCACGCGCGTACGAAAGCGCGTACCGACGTGACGCGCGTTAAAAATGCGCGTCGTTTTCTCACGAGACGCTCCGAAACCGTGCTTTATCGTTCCCGCTTGCTTGGCCGAGTAAGAGGACGAACGTGGCATGGACCCTACTCGCGAAGAATGATACACGAGGCATCGCAAAAACTGCACGATTTTTTCGAACCGCAGACATTAAAAGCCAGACTGTGAAAAATTTCTGGGATTTAAATATCGTGTGATAGCAGTAGCCTTAGATTTATCGTTAATCGAGAGTGAAGAAGATTCAGCGATTAGTATTTGGTCTCTTTTTCGACAAATAGTTTTGAGATAAATAAACAAAATATTTTATTAGAAATAACTAATATCCGTTGATTAATGTTGACTGATATCATTTCGCATAATATGAGGTTTGTAAAAAATTAGGCGATAGAAAGAAGTCCAGAGACACTGGAGCGCGTACGATTCATAGGAAAAACACGTGTGCCAAGGAAGGGACAGGTGCTGGTCTCAAGAGAGGCTCGTAAGAACCTGGCTATCCTTCATTAGCACTCTTGTTACTCGACCGATGTTTCTTCTGCGCACAGCGAACGTACATATGCGGTGACTATACCGTCGTAGTCTTGCACCATCACTGCAAGTTATGTCACGCAATTTGCAGTTGGAGTCGATTAATGAAAACAGGTCTAACGAATGCTAAAATTTAATACACAGCACAACGCATTTATCTAAAGAATCCTTATCTTTAGTATCTTTATCCATGTATATTTCACGAAAATTTTGCAATATAAAAAATTTCGGATTCAAAAAGCTAATCTCGAAAGCTTCGGATCCAGGAGGAATTTGGTATCCGAGGAACTCAGTTCACAAGGAGATGAGGATTTGAGTTATCCAGAAGGCATAGGTTACGAGCGATTAGAATTCAAAGCGTCTAGAATTTAGAGCATTTCGATACCTCGAACTCGTGTAATCCGTAGTCGCATTCGCAAACTTCCGGCCGTCGGCCGCAGCGGGACCGAAGCAACATCGTTAAGTGTCGCGTTAATCGAATCCTACGTATAATTACCCAGTTCCCTTTCTTGAGATCTCCTCGACAACGTTAATAAGCCATCGGGCCGGGCGCCTCCTTCACAAAACTGGCAGAGGGGACACCGTGACCGGCAGCGATCGAGAAAGAGAAAAATAGAGCGAACGAAAGAGAAAGGTAAAATGAAGGCGAGATAGAGTGAGGCAGGGAGAGTAGTCGTAAAAGCGCATTTTTCTCGGGTATCTGGCCGATTAATGAACCGATGTCGTCGCCAGGACCACCCCGAAGGATACGCGTACGGGACGCGCATCCCTCGCGAGATAGACCGACAGCAGTCCAGGACTATAATACCTAGCCTATAACCAGCTCCTGTCCGTCCTCCTAGCAGCAGGTCTCAAACGGACCGCACCTTTACCTGACCAAGTTTTACGATCGTCGCGCCGAGGTGGCGATGTGTCCTCGTGTTATCGTCCTGGCGGGATCTGTCCTGGCTAAAGCAGACTCCTACCATGACTTCTTTTATTATATTTCTCTTTTCTTCTCTCTTCCCTCTTTTTCTCCGCTGGCACTGTGCCTCTCCTCACGATTAACGAAGGACACAACTGCTTTGCACTCTGTTGATTGCAGCGTGTTCGTCAATTTGACTCAGTACTGATTTCTTCTAGAGAAAAGAAATGTCATAAGATAATAATGCTAAGAAGTATCTATTTTATATTTTTATTTATTGTTCATTTGTATGAAAAAGCGATTAGAATAAGGGATAGTAAGCGATTAAAAGTGTATTTTATATCTGAGTAAGATCCATTTCACCAATCGCAGATCGAACGTTTAGTCTTTGCACTTCAGCATCTCAATATTTCGAGTCTTTCTAGAATTTTTCTTAGAATCCCAGAAAGAATTTTCCCAGGCTAAGTGTCATATTTTTATGCATCACATTCCGAGTGATTCACTTGACACTATTTCTTCCATTAATCAATTAATTTCGAGGTCATCATCGAAACAATCGATCTATTTTCTAACGAATTGTCAGTATGTCGTCAATCTTCCGTAGTGTTGATACCGTTCCACGTTTCAAGCTCTGGCATTCCCGTCGCATCGTATTAGGAGAGATCGACTACTACCGGCCGGTAATTTGTTGTTCTCGCTTCGCCGGAATAAATTTCCACCGGGACTAGTTTCTCGGCCAGCGCCATCCCCTACACGCGGGACCTTTCGCCTGCCTTTACATTCCACCTATGAGATCACTGTCGCAAACGCTTATACAACCTGTCATGGAAAATCACTGCAGAATGCGAAGTCGATTTCTAAAATCGCGGAAACAACAATCCCAATTGAGTGGAACTCGACTTGTTGATCGGGAAGCTAATGTTGATTCCATGAAATTCCATGAAATCGTAATGAAGAAGTGGATTTACAATCGTGTATTTCAAATCAGTCATGAATAAAGATCGTGCGTTAATGAGGAAAGAAAGTGAGACAAAGTGATTATACAACTCAATGCATCAGCGTTGCTCGAAGATTTCCTTAGAGATTAATATATTTCTTACGAACCAATAACTTTGTGGAACATACCGAATTACTGATAAATGTAAAAATCGAAAATTGCATCGAGATACTGAATAGGTCTGGGATAATTCTATTATTACAAGATTATATTGATATAGACAACAATATTACTGATTCCCCGTCTTCTTCTTGCACATTTTTAGTTCTTTATTCCGACTTCCGAGGAAAACTAGTTTTGACTTCTTACCATCACTCAAGTATTCTCTTTGCATTTCCTGAATCCTGGGATTTGGGACTCTACGCCACTGTGCGAACCATGCAGAAAATTCGCCCATAAAACGGCGACGTGGAACGATCACGCGCCCGTAAAAGAAAGAAGAAGCGAGGCGAGCGGTACATTTAAACGCTCCTCGCGTGGTTCATCGTTGTATGTATCGGGAGTTCCCAGGCACGCAAGACCTTACGCTACGTCTTTACTTAACCCCTTGACCATGCGATGAGCAACATTTTTCCGATGCGGCCGACCGTAGGGAGTTCTCCCCTGCCGTCCCATTCTCCTCGTATGAATCGCTTCCGACATTCGCCAGCGCGATCACGCGAGTACTCGATGCCGATGCGGCGTTTCGATATCTTGCTACGATGTTCGCAGCGTGGTTGTAGAAGGAAAAACGAATTAATTACGATCAATCCGTGCGTCATAAAAGCCAGGCAGGCCAGCCGGTCGGTCGGCTGGTTGACCCTGTCGAAGTCGAAGTCGAAGAGGAGCTGTTACTGCACCGGCTATGAGCTACAATCACCGTCGTGCTCGGCCGAGCAGGGAACATCGACATCGCTGATGAAACCTTCCCTCCTGCCTCCTCCTCTTCTCACTAGTCGCAAAAATCATTGGTCATTAATTTGGAGATGTCGAAAGATTACGAGTTGAATTATCTAGTACTATTTAGATTGTTGGCTAACGAAGTGACGTAGCTCCTATAACTGACGAGGTTAATTTAAACACGACTTTAGGTCTCAAAGTTCTTCTTGTATAAGATGATGCTTTAGATCTTAACTTTATGAAACGCACGGTGTTTCACTTCGTTGATGATTTCGATTTTACGTTTCGGACTGTTTGAATTATAAGAGTGTATGATATTTCAGCATCTATAACCTTAAGTATCTTTAATTCCGGAAATCTTATGTCTGTCTTAAGTACAATATATTCTTAAACTATACAGATCCCAAGTTAATAAATAACTAATAATTTATGGTGACGATGAACATTTCGATGTATGTATGTATACGTTTATTCTTTGAATGAATATTGATAGCTCAAGTTGGTAGTCCGTGCACGGACTTTTCCTCCGTGGCACGCCAATGTATGAAAGGTAAAAGGAAAGAAAAATTAGAAATAAAAGACTGTAATATCGAGAGACGTTCGCCATGACGACGATGATACTTCAGACCGGTACAGCAACGGCATCCTCGACCGCGGTAGGATCAAACGGTGCGGTACGAATAGAAAGAGAGCTGTAAGTAGGGGTGTTGCGAGGTCTCGATAAATTCAGGATCTGGAAGTCCGAGTCGCTGACTTTTTTATCACCACTTAAACGGGAAAATGGTGTTTCTGCCAGTCTCTCGGCGAACGAGTCTGACCCCGTGGTGCACACACGTTACGCAATAAATATTATTTTATCGTTTATCTATTTCCAGAGGATTTCGCTTTCCTGCGAATTCTTTTTCTTATTGCGAGAATAAACGAGTTTCTCGAATAAATCCTTAATGGATAACACGTAACGTAGTAATGTGTATGAGAAAAAATATTTTTATCTATCAAAGATAACGAGCTTTCGTAATTTATCAGTTTCGTAATTTATCATTGGCAATCTTTAATTTTCTTGTGTATGAAGAAAAAATGATTTTTAATTTTGTAAAGATGATACTTTCCACCTATCTTCTATTTTCGCAGAGTAAAAATTGCGATATCTGTGTGTTGAATGCGTGTGAAAGTGTTGAATGATTTATTCTAGTTTTACGATGTATGTAGAACTTTATTCTTCGCGGCAACGGTGGTCAGTGTCGCAGTGGCACAAACACTGCTAAAAAGGGACGCGCAAAACTTTCACCGAATCGTCGCGAAATCGAGGTGAACTCGCCTTACCGGTTTAAACGAAAAAATTAATACGTGACCCGGCGGCGGCAGCGGAGATCGGCGACCGCGTGGCTGAGATAAAACGGCGTCCCGGTATCGGGAATCGGGTGCCACGAGTGCCAGATAAAGACAACACATCGATGGACAATCATCGGGTAAAAAGGGATCGGTTGCTCCCGGTATAAGATCTGAAACGATTCCCAAAGATGGTCCAAAGACCGGAATGGTGATGATTCTGTCGTAACCGTTCGCGAATACTGTCTATTTCCCGGGATACAGACATTCCTCACTCTGATACGTAGCATGTAGATAAAATAATTCTAAACGTCTGAATCATATCATAGAATTAGCATTTTGTGTTCACACAACACTTGTATATTAAAAGATTATATTAATATTAAAAATATCAATATTAAAAAATTTCTTCTATCATTGTAAAAACGTAGAATGTAATGATAGTCATTAATAGTGCAATATATCGTAGAAACATTAGCGACAGTCGTGTACATAAGTATTTTGTTTCTGAGGTAGCTAAAATTATCAATTAAAAAACTTTTATGCTCGTTAGCGAGTAATATTTGAGAGCAAGCAAGGAGGCGGAAGAGACGAGCAGGCAGAAGGAAGTGTCGCGCGTGGAAGCGGCAGCCGTTTCTTTTGTCCCGTCAGAGTGGTGCCTTCCTCGTCAGAAAGCGCGGATGTGTTTCTGCTCGAGGCGGTTGCATTGAATTGCAGATCGCGCGCAGACAGATGGACATTCGTTCATGGACGAACTCGCGGCCGTTTGTTGCGACAGCAAAAAAACATCCAAAGACCCTGGAAATCTTCCGATCTTGCCGATCTGGTATCCTCGTAACCTCGATTCTGTTGCATCCTTGGCTTCTAGGATCTCTAGATGCCTTGAGCGTGAAGAAAGGGAAAAATGAAGAATAAATAAATACCAAGAAGCGAAAAGATCATATTGCGATCTCGACTCTTCAAATTGCGAAACCCTGGATTGCTATCGAATTTTACTTGTTCGACCGTGTTTGTGGAGAACGCGGAGAACTTGCAACCCTTATTTTGCAAGATATCAGTTCATCAGGGTGAAAGATCGGTGGCGATCGAATCTTTTGGAGAAAAAAAATCCCGCGTCAGCTATCAGCCCGCTCGTCGTTAGTCACGTGCGTCGCGCGACGTAGCCATTTGTCTTTGTTCACTTTGCGCACCCGGTGTCCGAGAAAATGCCCGTGTGTCTATTTGTTACGAAGCCGAAGCCACAAATCACGCCGCTGCACCTCCGCGTGTCCTCGTACTCGCGAATTCTACCTCGCGCGCGTTTCGCGGCTACCCTCGAGTATATTTAAACGCAATTACGACAAGCGACCGCCCGGTAATCCCGCCGAAACACGCATCGCCGCGAGATTAACTGCTACAAACGCCAGGCAAGCTAGAAGTCTGAAATCCAGACGCCGGGTATCTCTCTGAGTACGTTATTATAATTTAAAGCTTGATTTCATCCTGCGTGTTTTGGATGAAACGATGACATCATCGTCTAGGTGCCTGAAAGTTCTAAAGATCTAAGGATCCGTGAAATCTATCACCTTTGCTAGTCGCAATAATATGTATGTGTATATTAATAGCAGAAATTATAGAAAATAAATTTAAGGCGTTAAATAATCCTATAAAAATGTTACCGATTCTTCAGAACTTACGAGTAGTTAAACATATCTGACGGTGACACATTGGAAGATAAAACGATGGGGCAGAAAAATTCAAACAATTGTTGTTATTGTTGTTAGCGGCATGTCATCAGTTAATCGGTATAGTTTAGGATGTACATATTACGACATCGGCGGTTTTGATGATGTCCCGTCGCATTTTCCCAGTCGACGAGTAGCGCGGCCTTAAATTAAGGGAATAAACGCGGGTAATTCCTCATCTCTCTATCGGAAGAAACGAGCCGCGAGTATGCGTGGTAAGTGGCGAATTAATAAACGCCGTCGACTCGACTCGACTCCAGGAGACCGTACTTCGAGTATCCGAGTCGCCGATCCGAGCCGCCGACTTTGTCGCCGGAGAACTCGGACTTCTGTAGTAGCTGACGATAAGGCACCATTACTGAAATACCAGCTGTTTAACCCCGCGGAACTCTCTCATCCCTCTCGAGAAGATTTCTCCCTTTTACTTCTCTCGATGCCGCCCGTCTGCCTGTCGGCGAGTTGTCTATTTTCGCTCGTGAACTCTGTTTCACTTCTCCTCTTCTCTTTCTAGATAGGCAATTTCATTTAACAGGATGCTAATCCTGTGTGATTGCATTAACTTGCCGCATTTGAGAAACTAATATACAGCGCGTCCCTTGGGAAAGGTGAGAATCTGTAGGAGAGTTCTCTTTTCAAGAGTTGAAGATTTATTCTTGTTAAATTGAAAATGGAAACACCGCATGTCGTGTTTTGTAAGTTTATACGCTCTTCGGCTCGATTTTTCTTTCTGTGGTTAACTGCTAACTAGAAGTCAGTCGCTTTTCTTTTTAAATAATAATATAGAAAAAGGTAGGAAGTTGAGAGAGATTAACATCTGGCCAGCAACTGCTGTTAACTAACCACAGAAATGAAAAAAAGCCGAGCCTTAACTTTTATTATGAAGTTTTGCGATCTGAAATGTTTTCTTGATTAGAAATATTTTGGCCATCTAATTTTAATAAGAATAAGAATAATAATATTCTAGATCTAATTCTTCATCATATCAATATCTCATGTACGAAACAGTAGAAAAGAAAGTGAACGAGCTGGTTTCTCGATCGTCCAATACATCGACAGGCATTTTACCGGTTCTTTCCGACTGCTGGTCACCATGTGACACGTGTTGGCTCGGATATTATTTGGGTTGGATGGCAAGCAGAACTGGTCCGGTTGGAACTAGCCGATATATCTCAAAGAGATACCGATGATTGTGTCACTCGTCGGCAAATCGATCACTCGCTTAGATATCTGATACCGAACAATTTCTAATTAATCGTGCTCTGCGGAGAACTTGGACTCACCGATCAAACTGTAGCGTCTGTTATTCACGAGAGGTTTGCGATTCTAGCTATTCGGCAAATATTTGTTTACGTATTAGAGGAATTCAAATAGTTTTCACATTTGAATTTGTCATACTATTTCCAAGTAGTGTGACACACTCTATGTATGTCTTTTTTGTATATTTAGAGAATTTTCGACGATGTGTAATACCAAGATATTTCGGCTGTTAAGTAGATGTTTAAGTAGAAGTAAGATTAGAACGGCGCCTCATAAATTTACGGACGATTCGTTCAAAGGATTTGCGAGAAAGAGAGAGACAGAGAGAATTTAGGGATTCATCACCTGTCACATTGCTGCGTTCGGCTTGCACGTGCTCTCTCGGTTTTGCGCGGGACCTCGACATGCAAGCTGTCCAATAGGATATGATTTGTCGCATCGTCGACCAGCTGTTGTCTTCGTGTGCTATAGACTTTTCATTCTTCTGATGAACGTTTAATCCAGCAAAAATATTTTTTGCTTCCCGGTTACTCTTTTCGTCCTTATCATGTAGCGAGAATTATTAATCATTTTTAGTTCGACATTTTCTAGTCTAACATCTAGGAAATTTATAAGCTAATGAAATGATTTAAGGATATATGTGTGTGAGCAAGCTAAAATTCAATTCTATTACCCTAAAAGTTTAGGATTTAAAAGAGATTCAGAGGATCCAGAAAACTTAATCTCTCTCGAGTTTACACGAGCCAGGATCGATCCAAAAATTTAACACTGGGATCTAGGATTTCTCAGCATCTGTTTCCGTGATGAATCACTTGAGCTGGGCCACTGACTTTAGGGCATGTAAATATAGAGGCGACGCGTTGTTCGACGTCTCGGTCTCGTCGTCTGCAGGAAGAATACCCAGACATTGTCTTAGCTACAAAAACGCCACGTGCTTGCCGAGTTACACTTAGTTCGTTTTTCGTGACGTTCTCTAAAGCTCTGTCAGCCTAAACTAACAAACAACATTTTGTTTCAAGCTACAAAAGGGAGCTACAAAATTTGCAGGGGACAATGGAGCGACCTGTAGTCGTGACGACAGATTGAGCGTAATATTGCGGAAAATCATTAAAATAATTACGAATCGTTAAAATAATTACAAATATTAGTTTCCATATTAAAAGATATCACATTCTTTTTGCCAATGCCTTATTAGTGTTTTATCAAAATTCAGAAATTCGATATACTTAAGGCCGATTCGTTAAGAGAGTGATTCGTGCAAATGCTATTAACCAACATGTTACATAATAATTTTATCGTTATGATTATCAGGCATTTACAAGTTAGGCAATTATTTCTCACTAATAATATGTACTTCGAGAAGGAATGAAAGAGAATTTTATATGCAATCTTTTGCGATATGCGATTAAGACACGCGAGATTAAAATGATTCGGGAATTTAATTTACGATGTGGTCGAGGACAATGTGGTGGGTAAACATTCCGGCGCATTTTATACGGCCACTAAAGCCTGGCGGTGCGCCAACCGACCGAAGGTCTATTATAGTTTTGTTATGACAGCGGGCCGTTTCCGTAAATTAATGCCGAAACAAATGTATCTCGTTTTAAGGGGCTGCCGGTTGTATTCCCTAATTGAATCGGTAAACACCATAAGTTAGTTGGTAAGTAGTCATGTCGACATAAATCACTTTTAGGAGATGGGCTGTCACTTCGTTCCCTTTATACTCATAAATGAATAAGATCGATGATATAAAGCTGGATTTTAAACTAAAGATTGTACGAATTCGTGATTAATTATAACCCTTAGGTTTTAGTATTTTTGAATATCATAATATATTCATAAATATTTATCAAAAAAGAATAATTTTCTTACAGTGGAGCATCCGAGTAATGTGCAAATAAAATTATCGAAACAATTTTTCTAGCCGTATGTCTCAGTGACTTAAAATCTTTTCGTTATTATTATTTTTCGCAAAGAAATTATGATTTTGTTATCAATGAAATAATATTTTACAATAATTTTGAAATACATATTTGACATTGACATGTTTAAATTTTTTATAGATTGTGATTTTGTCAATAGTTGATGTTACTATTTAATATGTAATATTTTCTTCTCTTTTTATAATAAATATGTTTAATTTGTACTATGAGCTTTGTGCTCCAACTTGGCAATTGCAAAAATATAAAGATACTTTAATTATCAAATGGAAAATGAAACCGATAACTCTTTTCGTGTGTTTGTTCATTTAATGACTCTCGAGGACATCAAACAATCAAAATGCTATCGTTACATATAAAATTATACTGTTTATGATTATCTTATCCGAATTTCTCTTTTCCCTTTTATATTTGATGTCTCTATGTTTGTATTTCTCCATCACACTCGTTTAACCATTTTGACCGCGTACAGATCTAGATATTTTATTTCAAATATGTAATAGTCAATATGAATAACATCTCTTCTATAAATGAAATGTTCAAAGCGTTCAATAAAATAACTTAATTTTATGAATTTATTCAAATATGCTTCATACGTAATACTTTTTAATTCTGAATTCGATAAGACATTTGTTTCAATATGAAATTTTTTTCATAAAATATTGCTTCGAATTTCCTTTTTATAGTATTTGTATCGATACATATCGCGACAACTCCACGCTTCTCATAGCAATTCCTCATTAGATATATAGTGAAGTCTCTAAATTTTTCTCATTTTCGTAATATATCTATATCTTGGAGCTTTCAGTAGATGGCTTTGCGAGGCGTTCTGTGATCACAAGTTTCCAGGATCCTCTCGCCATATGCCCTTAATTGCACGCATCGTAGCATACGGCGTCTGTGTTATCCTGAGAAACTAGAGAAGCGTTTACACCTCATAGAGGAGAACCTCTATATTAACTCACTTTACACTACACATACCGTCTCCTTCTCATCAAATTAAGTCCGAACCTTGTTATAAACTTGCTCTCTTGATCCCAACGTATTGAATATTAATTTGAAACATTTTTTTCTATGTGATAGTCGTGATGTATATTCGTGAGTTTAGGTCACGTTTTTCCATATTTATAAAATTTTTTATATTTTAATTTTTTATATGTTTGTGTTGACTTTTTCTATATGAAAGAAAACATTTTTTCGTATATTCTTGTTGCCGTCAGAATTTTGTAACAATTTACATAACAATTTATATAACAATTGCAGTATTTGTCATTTAGCTAGAAAATTATTTATTCAGACATATCCGGTCGCTTAAAGTGTTGGCTCAACAACGCTTTTTATCACAAGACTTCCTTTTCTCTTCACTGACGGTGATTTCAACACTTTCTTGAAGAACCATCGCCTCTGTCATATACGATTTTTTTCCGCATGACGGCAAGCAGTTCAGATGAATACAAGACATTAACTCTAGCTACGGAGCACATAATATGTTAATGTCACCGATGACAACTGGTCGTTTAATCACTTAACGCCTCCTTTGAATGCCAGAAATCGCGTGCCCGGAATGATTCATCGGCCGCGACGGCATCTCCTCTAATCTCGAAATTCCTCTCAAATAGTCGCAGCAGCTGCCTATTCCACGAGGCATTTTCATTTTTTACGTTCTCTTAATAAATCCGTTACGGACTCGGCGTACATTATAACATACATCACTATCTATGAGGAGGAATGCCGTTTTATAATATTAAGTCTTACGGAAAACTTTGCAATTTGTCAAGACTTCCGCAAAAGGTATAAACCTTTGTGAAATATATAAATTCTTTAGAAGCTGAATTCCTTAGATATCAGCATTTTAAATACCGAGATTCTTTTGACTTCCGATTGAATTTTTTAGATTCTCGCCTTCATAAATTCCATTTTTGTGTTCTTGACTCTCCAGGAGTCTTGACCTAGGAGTCTATATTCCTTGAATTCCATGCTCATGGAACTTGCTTACATTCGCGAATCCTCAAAACTCAAGGTACTAACGAAATTAAGTGATAAAGGAACATAGTCTCGTTTCGAATGACAACGCGAGAATAATTACACTAGTTAATTACAAGAAGCTTCACGCAAAATTCGGCTCTGCGAGATCACGTGTTTCAGCGATCCTATATTATAGCAAAGTACTCACCACGCAGCATACAAATGGGGTCATTAATGTCGACTCTTAGCTGTATCTGCTTTACAAGAAGAGTCCGCTGGTTTTGCCATAAGTTATACTTCATCGGGCCATGTACCGAGGAGGCGCGCGAGAAAAAAGAGGATAGTCGTGTATTCGTTTTCCGTTCTTAGCTGAAGACGCTCGTAGCCATCACTCGCGTTTTCGTTGCACGCGAAGCGAAGTGAATCCATCACATCGGATCAGATCGGTAGGCGAGATTTGCCACGCACGCAGCATGAATAAGCACGTGTGTGAAGAATCAAATAAACTTACATTTTTCATATGTCACAGATACATATACAATTACATGTTCGAGACATAATAAAATTTCTTTGTCTAGCAAAGAGGAGATCTAAGAAAACAATTAACAAATATTTGAATTTCCATCGTTTATTTTATCCCCTTGCAGAAGTTGATTTTAAAATCTTTTTTTTTTTTTATTAGAAAACTAAATGTCAATTTATTGATATCTGAAATCCATTTAGCTTTTGTTTTAATGGATCATCTTATTCTACCATCTTTGCAGCCCATTAAAAGATTCTCTAATTCTTCTTCAAATGAAACGCGTGGTCGAACTATAGATGGACGTGGAATTACGTGATTTTACCGAGAATGGTGCCGTTGACTTTCTCGTGTCTCGCAGGTGGTCCGTTCGTATTCGTTAAATCTGGCTGGTGGCTGATACGAAGATAAACAGAAGTTACACCTCGAATAACACGCGCGGGAATTAACATAGCTGTGCGCGGTTCGACGTTTAAAGACCGATCGCATTTCCATACCGGTGCTATTCGGTCCCGTTCGGCCCGTCGGGAATCCTTTCCCGATGTCCTATACGCCGATCTATATTTGCCCTCAGACCGCGACCAGGACCCATTTATATTTCCTTATCCCTACATCTTCGCGCAGCAGGACCCAAAGGCCCAAACTGTGCTCTCCCTTCTCTCTCTCTCTCTCTCTCTCTCTCTCTCTCTCCCTTTTTAGCTCTTCAACGTCCTCGGCTTTTACCTTCCAGTTTGTCTTTCAGGAAGATGAAGTGTCGAGTCTCTTGCCATGGAACTTTGACCCTTTACTTCTGAAGTTAAGTGAGAGGAGCGAAAGCATCGACTTTTGTTGGATCCTTTAGAACGTGAAATTTTAGATAATAGATTATAATAGATTTAGATAATAGCTCAGACTTTAACTTACCTAAATTCCCGAAGTTCTTTAATTGAATTACTTTCTTGAATTATTGGAAATGTCCTAATTCTTAATTCTTTAAATATTTTTGGTTGAGAAGAAATTCGCATGTCAACTCGATTAGAATCGTAGAATTTCATTCGAAAGTCTTCTGTGCAATAACACAGGAGTGTGAACCAACACAGATGCGCGCAATGTACATGTCAAGCCCTTGACAAAATACTTGGCCGGCATTCGGCTTTATTAGCGGCTTGCCGGACATGATCGATGCAGATTCTGGCTGACGCGAATAACTCGCGAAACCGCAACCCGCTTCGTAATTGGACGTATCCGAAAACCGTCGACATTAAAATGTATTGCGACCTACTGCCGGTCTCGCTCTCTCACTCCCTTGGCCATTTAGGATCAAAGGACGAAAGTGAGGAACGAATTTTTGAGTTCCCGGGCGCATCTGTTTTTCATTCATTCGCATGAGCGTGTTGATTTCCGCGCGCGGGATTCCTCGCGTCTTCGTTCGCGCGTGTCCAGCCGCAAACGGGGACGCGAATCTCGCCGGGAATGTTCCCTCATTAATAAAGAACAGAGGAGAGATAGAAAGAGAGCAGGAGGATCATCGTCGTAGGTGCTCGCGCGCGAGTCCGCTCCGCTCCGCTCGACGGCAAACGCGAGCGGAATGCGGCGCGCATACTTTAATCAATTTCGCGTGTCTCGCGACACCGCTCACAGTTATTTCATTGACGACCTGTCGGCGAGGAGGAGGGCGAGAAAAAGAGAAAGAGTGGGACACGCAGGATAGTGTATTTTGGGAACGAAATCCCGTAAGAGAGAGAACGATGGGATTGTAAAAACAGCGTGAGTGTATACGCGATCAGCGCGAATGTCGGAGCAAAAGTTCACAAAAGTTTTAGCCGGCGCGCGAAGAAATACGAAAGGGATAACCAACTGTTAAAGGATGGATGGGGGATGGACCGTTCGCGCCGTGGTCTCTCGTCTCCCGACCTCCTCAGGATGGGAAAGTGCTCTTCATCGTCCGAATATCGAAGAGTTTGTCGCTTGGCTTGCTTCCACTCGAGCGAGAAAACATCAAAGCGATTCACCCACCTTCGCAGAAATCCCCACAGCCCCATCTTGCCCTTTCCCCCGACGGCGTAATAATCATTTATTATCCCGGCAAGTAATAACCACCGCGAGACTATGCTATGAAGTTACGGAGAAATTAGGCTTTGTTTAAAAATTAGCCACCCGTTCTCTCTTGCCGGGCTCATAAACTTTCTTCCGCTCGCGCTTCATCAACCAGCGAATTTCCCCATTTTCTCCGTAGAGTCGAAAAACTTACCACAAAGCACCCTTTCCTCCGTCTTCTTTATCCTTGTCGCTCGTAGAAGTGACTGTTTAACGAAAAGTGTAAGAAAATAACTGCCGCGGACTCTGTTAGGTCTAGCCTGTCGATAATGTGAGACGGATAAACAAAAATCTTTTGTATTGGAAATTTATATTTATATCTCTTCTTTTGTTGATAATTGAAGCAGCAAAGAAGAGAAAGAGTTTATCTAGTTATAGGAAATATTGATGTTCGCGAAAAGAAAATAGAACAAATACAAAAAGACAAAGTGCATATCTCGTAAATACAAAAAGACGAAGCGCATATCTCACTCCATGAAAGTATCTCGGCATATCTCGTAACGAATGCAATTAGAGAAGCAGAGCAATGGTTCAATTATCGTTAATACGATCGAACTCGTGTGACGCTCGATTGAAAGAAAGAAACTGCACGTGCAAGGAAAATCGCGAGCTCGATTAATCCGTAGTTGATTCGTTAAAACCCGGAAGCGTGACCCTGTTCGGCGAATTCATTCTCCGTTAATTGTCTTAGTCTTCGATCGTTCCCTGCCGCCTCTTCCTTTCCGCCTCCCTTCGTCCACTAATTGAAATTCTTACCTAAGTACCTGCGCAAACACAGAATTCACTGTTAATTGATCGGAAATTAACTCATTGAGTTACTGCGCACGTTAGGATACGATGATCCGGGAGAATTCAAGGACTCAACAAGTCGTGGATCTAAGGTTCTAAGGAGCTAGGATTCCAAGAATTCGAGGAGAACTGAACCTCGGCGGGGAAAGCTGAGAAAAGTTATTAATGAATTAGTTAAATAAATTATTTCTGGCAAATTGTAGGCTAGGAAAAAATGAACGCCGTTGAATGCTGATTGAAGTTTCTCTCTGATATATTAAATAGTCCTTTCTGACGTTTCAAGTGGATAATCAATAACAATATGAAGTCGCTAAACTACGGTATTCGAATGAGATTAAGAGAACGGATTTGTGAAATTCGTAAACTTTTACTTGCATAGATATACCAGTAATGTTCTAATTTAATATTTTTCCAGTAAAATAATATCTTTCAAATGAAGAGGAAAAAAGGAAGGAATTAATTTCATAAAAATTCTTTCAACCATTGTAAATTTCTACCGGCCGTACTTTTTTCCTTTCCGCGTCGCGAGGTATTTTATTCTCTACACCCACACACGCCGACCAGTCTAGACGAGTAATTGAAGAAACAAAGGGAACCGTGCAATTATGCCTCGCAATTACCGCGTCGCGTCTGCGCGCTCCAAGAAGCATGGCGGTCGCGCCGCGATGCCGCCGGACGTCTACACGCGTTTTTGATGGAATTATTTGTGCAAAGACATAAATCTGTCCCTGGCAACAATATACGTTTGTCGAACTGAAGCATACTCGGAAACGTCCATTTCTTCTGATTTGAAACAAATTATTCGCAATTAGTTTGTTTGAAAAATGACGGAAATTCAATCTTCCAAGAAACAATTTAAAGATACGTATATAAGTGTTAATAGACTTTATTTTAACGTCATTTTTAATTAATTTATTAATTATTATTATGACTTTTTCTACGTAAAATGTAATAATTGAAATAATTATGAATATCGCGCAAAGTTTGTCATTTAATTATTAATTATTAATTAATAATAAATATTCTTATCATTATAAGATTTTCCATTTAAGAGTCGAATATTTATTAAATTCAATTTTATTTTTTATCTGGGGTAAACCGGTTGTTATCCAGTAAATTTATCTGAATGTATCGTTAATCGTTAATCGATGTGCAATCGCGCGAAAGATAATTCGCGAATGGTCCTCTTATTTCATTTCCGATCCGGCAGGACATTTTCATTAGTCACGAGACGCGCCGGACAGAGAGACACTGGCACTGCCCAATGACTCAAGGATTGACTCGAGGACTGTCGATTCGTCACTGTCAGCTAGTGCAATGTCACGAGTGTCGAGATGAGACGAGCGATTATGAGAGTGAAAAATGATCCGCGAAAAGTCTCGGCATTTCGTCCACAATTTCTTTTGGTGGCCCATGATTGCCTACATGTTACTATAAACAAGAAACTAATGTGCTTTCAGTTTTAAACACTATCTACATTTTGAATTTTCTAGAAAGCGAATAATTTCAAAGCAATAAACCAGACTACGAGTATTCAAGGGCAAATATATTTCAAAAATTAAAAACTCGCATATTTGATATAATTTTAAGATGTTGAGAGAATTCTCGTGAATCCAACAATTTTTAAAATAAAGCTTTCTCCTCTAATATTTCTTTTCTACGCCTCAGTAGCTGCTGCTACGATCGCGTCGCTCTTTTCCATCTCGGATCGATATAGATGTTTCCGGGCCCGTGGATCAGATTTTTCAACGATCGCCGCTTCTGGCTGGAATGCACTTGCCGCTTCGAGCTCGAGACGGCCGCAAGAGTTCAAAGGTTAAGGAGAAAATGTCGTACGTAGGCATGCCGAAGAGGCGGCGGCGGTCGGAGAAGATAGTCGGGATAAAAGAGAAGGAGCCGGAGGCATTGCGAGCCCGAGCTACCGGCGGAAGCTAAACGCATATTAAAGAGGCTCGTAAAATCATAAGCATTCCGCAAGATCCGCTAATACGTCGACGAGCCTCAATGTTGCTGGTCGGCAGCGCGGTGGGCGTAATGAATGTATGTTAATATCAATACAAACGATGAGAGAGCTGCTAACTCGAACGTCATCGTTCATTTTTTAAATGTTAAATTTAACGTGGACTATCCGGAGTGATACGTCAAATCTCATAAATGTTTAGCAGCTCTATTTCTTTGGAAACTGTTTCTCTCAAAATTCAAGATTTTCTTGGAATTGGATTTTACATTTGGATTCTTACATATTTCATATTCGTAACATATTTCTTACGCTACACGTTCTGCGGATTTTACCTATAAACGTTTCCTGGCTTCTCGGAATTTAATTTCTTTTGGAAAGTCACAATTCGTCGTCAATCTTCACGTAGTGAGAATACTCTCATCATTCGGAACAGTCGTAAATGCAATAGCTTCTCGGTCGCGATCTCAAGATCGAGTGCTCGGCTCTGTCGCGGTGGCAGCGGCATTAGAATTGAATTGAATGAGGTTTTCCCCGAGAGCCAGTTTCCACGGAGCGGGCTCGTGTCGCCATTGAGACGCCTTTTGCCTTTTTTCTTTCCCTTCTGAAGCATAGGCGTCGACTTTTAAACATTTTTGCGAGGATAACGGAATTCTTTAGATAAAATTTTTAACCTTGAAATGGACACAGCGTATTTAGCAATTAAATGATTTATTTGTTCAATAAAATAATAAACCAAATATAAAATACTAACATATTTTATTTGTACATATATAACGATATGTATAAGTCATTTATTATAATTTATTATTAAAGTCCAATATATATATAATTTTTACTGTGCATTAATAATTTTGTTAGATTTTAAAATCTGATGATAATAATAAATTAAATTAAAAGTTGAAAATATTATAAATTTGCGCAAATAGCTTCGAGTTGTCGGCACCAATGGCCGACTACCTTCGTTTTACTTCAGCAGTAATCAATCGATCGGTCGCTCGATTGATCGGTGTATGCGTGATCTTGGTGAGCGTGATTTGTGTCCGTGAAAATTAATCACCGCTTCTCGTACGCTCCTTTATGTAGCGAAATCGACGCCGACAATTCGTAGAATCACGGAAGCCACGCGACCTGCTGTTATTTATGATTGGCAACTGGACGCCATTACTTGGCGCAGATTTCTCAAGATCTCTCTAGTTGCCTCTACATTGTCGCACATTGGCGTACTATGTGCAGAATGTAACGGTAAACTTGAATGTAAGTTACACGTTAAAACCGCACGTATGTATAAGATTTTTAACAAAAATTTCCAAATATTTATTTAAGGGAACATGTAACAAAAATAAAATTAATTACATTACAATATTCACATTGTAGTTAAATAAAAACGCATTATCGCAATATATTTTCTATTCAAATTTAATGTAGAAATAAAACGAGTCTATGAAGTTACTAATCGAATGAGTGACTAATCGAATCCTTCAACGCTCGTCGATATACCCTGAAGAATTTTACGTAAAGTAACACGTTACAGTGGCCGACAAGGTAGTCGTCGGAATTGTCAAGATATGCGACAATTATCGGCGCGACTTTGCCATATCTCACGCGCGTCACATGACGATCGAGTCGTAAGTCCATCGCCGTGCGAGCCATGCCGGGGACTCGCCGTCAGTTGCCGGCGGCAAGGTGTGCCGCAATGCGTTACATTCCTTGGCGCTGTTCTGTTTTTAGTCTAGGATCACCATTCTTTGCGACACGCGCATTGCTACACCCCGTGTCCGCTATTCCGCGCGCACGCGCCCGCTTTCAGCGACACGCATTCCGCATTGGGACGTGAATCTAAAAGTACCAATGATAAACTTTGTCCTAGCACTCTTGGTAATACCATATCGTATCAGTTTACCCTCGACATCGTGGTGAGTAGAATTGTTGAAGAAATCATTAAAAGTAGAATCACCATGAAAAAGGGTTCCGGAGATTTCAGAGTGCATTATCTGCTATCAGAGTCTTCCGAAATGTTTTCTCTTTGAGAGAAATATTGCTTCAACAATTTCTTAGTTTGTGGCGAGATTTGGAAGAGTCCGTAAATTAGCTAGTGATGTAAGGAATTCTCTACTTTTCGTGAGGCAACGAGAGACCTCGATACATCAAGTCGAGCGAGCGTCCCCAATATCTTTGCATCGGGGGTAATAGGATGCGCGGAAAAAAATGATTGATCTGCAGCATGCAATGAAGAAGTTTCCGAGTTATGCGAGAAAAGTTAGGATCGGTCGATTGGTAGTAGCCTCGCGCCGTCGTCGTCGTCGTCGAGCGTTCAATATTAATCGAGCCGCGCAACCGTGGATCGCGTTCTTCGATCTCCGTGCCGGCTCGCTCGCCGCTGTAATGAATCAGAAAAACGCGAGTGCCGACACGATCGACGAGAATTATTCGTGAAATCCGAACGGTTACATCTTAGTATCCGGCGCAAGTTTATTATCCGCGCATAGTCGTAATTTCTCGTTTTTCAAAATCTTGCGACACCGTGGCTCGCATCTGAGCGAGAACCACTTGCATCTCTTCCGAAAACGCAATCGTCGATTGATTTAATTAAAGGATCATCACACAGTTTATCCAAGTGCAGTGTGAGAAGGAAGTCACACGGTTGGACCGCACTCATCTTTCGTAGCACATGTTACGTCAAGATTTATTATCCTTCACTCTAATTGAATTAAAGTTAAACGTTATCTCTTTAGGACTTTTTAGGACAATGAAGATTAATGGATTTGTTCCCGTTCGTTCACGACCTCGCTTAAAAGCTCTCGTTTAAAAGCTGCTTTCAACTGCTACGTCGTGATTCCGGGATAGATAAAAAAACGTGAGTAACACGGCGTCGAAGGTCGATCTCCGGGAAGAAAAAAGAAGATACCAGAAACGGTGAGAAGGTTCCGAGATGCGGCGGCAACGCGAAGCGCTTTTAGCGCTCTCTTATCAGGCCTGATCCGATACGGTGTTCAGTAACGACGGCTACCTACCGCAGCGTCCTTGGGTTATACTCTCGCCGACCAGGACCATTACCAGCTTATTATTATGTACCTCGCCAGCTTATTGAAAGTTCGCAGTCGAGCACGTTGTCCAATAAAAATGCGATATTTATGTTCAGCTGGGATCCGCTGCTGCCGCGAAACTTGCTGTACTCTGTAGCGTTCGTTCCACTAATGTAAGAATCTTACAATTAGCGTTCTCCTAAATTGTTTGAAAACTCAAAAATTGAACGTTCACCTCTAAAATTCTCCGTATTGAATTTTTTTGATGTTTACTATGATCTCTACGATGTTAGATTTTTAAGTCTTTTTAATTGTTAATTCTTTTGTATTTTTAGATTTCTATTCTTTCATGTATGCTGTTAAGAATTTTATTTCTTATATTTTTACATTGTCGATTGATCGAGAAAAAGAAACAACGTAATTTCCAAAAGGATTGAAAGAGATTATTCCAAAGGTGAAAGGGATGAAGGACGAGATGAGGGGTGCGGAGTAAGAAGTCAGTAACAAGCTGCCATGCGGCCGTGGCGTATCTTGCAATTTGTTTGCCGGACACGGCCATTCATCGACGCGATTCTCCTATCTTCACGAAGATGAGAGGAGTCCGACAAGGGGGATTGCGTCTATCGATAAGCCACGCCGCCTTCGCTTTTAAGCTCAGTTCATTAGTGATCCTTCCAGGTGGACGCCGCGATCTTGCCGACAAATTATTATACAACGAAATCGTGCTGGACATCACTATATGTCAATCCTACTGTATAATTCCCGTCAACTTGGAAACTCTCTTTAAAAAAGATGTTTTTTTAGAGATTCAATTAAAATTTGAGAAATTTATAGCAAGGAATCTCGTTTCTCTAACGACTAAACTTTCTCAGAATTCATAGATTTCAGTTGTCTTTTTTATTTTTTTAATATTTACTATCCACTCTAATTGAACTCTCTGTATTTGATGGGAACGATTAGCTATTCCCACAAAAAACATTGTGATAACAGACAATTTCGGATGTAGAAAGTATCGTACGAGAATTCCGACACCTTCCGAATAAGTTTCGTATGAATTTCACTCGACGGCATAATCGTAAAACCGATAAATAGAGCCGGATTCCAAACCGAGGCTTAAACGCTTCATTTCAATCATACTTACGCCTCGTACTAATTAATTGAACAATTTATACCGACTCTCACGGGTAGTCATTATCAGCTAATGTTGCGTTGGTGAAGATGGTGAACGCGTCAACCGGAGGATTCCTTCGAGGTTCGGTGCCATCGCTCGTCTCAATTAGCACTTTACGCGAATGCGAAAAATGCCGGCCGATCATTCACAGAGATAACGCAAAAACACGCGTGTAACACCTCTTCGCTGTGATACTTTAGGCAACCTTCTTCTCGGCATCACCGAGGTGTCCTCCATGTCTTCCACGGTTGCAAATGCATCTCGCGATAAACGCCATGTCGCTAGATGCCTGGAATTCCTGATTTGATCGATCGTCACTCTGTGGTGGATCCTACAGACGCATTGATCCTACAGACGCATTGATGCGAAAGTATCGAAAAGGTTTATTATGTTATCACTTCAGTTACCAGCAATTTTGCCCTCTTGATTCCAGTTATTAACTTGGACAATGATATAGGTGTGATAAATTTCTCGGATATATTAAAAAAATCTGTTTTACATTTTTTTATACTTTAGACTTCTCGAACGCTTCTTGGACGCTGAAACGACTCAGAATCGTGTCCGTTGAGCACTACTAGTTTTTCCAGATTTCCAATCTTTATTTTTGATTTCCCGGATTTCCCACGGCAATCTTTTTCTCCTTTCCTTCCTTCCCTTGTTCGTCGGCGTGTTATTTCTGCCTCGCAGTTCCAGCTAATCGTCCGTTTTAGCGTATACTACCCGCTTTATCTCCCGCTGGACTCTGCTTCATAATAAGCAGCTAAGTGCTACCAGACGTCCACAAATGAGTAAACGGTGCGCCACCCGCTGATAAAGGTATTCCGCCGCAAGGAAGAATCGCGCGTCGTTATCCGCTTAATGCGCTCCGCCGCAAACGCGCGAAGATACACCGTGAATAATATCGCGGTCTCGCGATATAAATGCAAACGCGTACGCGCGGCCCAAGTTTGACTAAAAGATTACCCCGCTCGTTACCCGCTTCGGCGTGCTGCTGGCTGTTCGTACACGAAGCGAATAAATAGTGTCAGCTTGCGCCAATGTGACGTCGGATTCAAGAACCGAACCGTGGAAAACAAATGCTTGTCAAACTTGGAGACTAGCAAATCGATAATTAGGAAAATTAAAAAATTACATGAAGGAAATAATTTTGGAAGAACAGGAGTTTAAAGAACCTTTTTAGAATTTAGAATTCTATAAAAATCGCAGCAGGACACAAAAGGCTTCCCCTCATTTAAACTGGGATCCTTTCACATTGTCTTCTTCACTTCTTCTTCCTTTTAATTTGATGAATTTTCGTCCATGAGGGAAGAAATTGTCATATATCATATTTTAGTACAATTGTTGATAAATTTATACTTAAGAAGCGTAGAGATTTTCTTCTCTTACTACTGCATTACGAAACTCAGTTCGATGAACCTCAAATATAGAGACTCTGGAAACTAATAAGCCTAAGATCAGAAGTTACGATCTGTGGTAGCTAAGATCCATACGATATATTGTAGTCCTTGTAGAGATCTATAAGACAAAAGGGAAAGAAATAAAGATGCGGCCTCGGGTCTTTCGTGAAATGACTCGACACCGGCAGGAAGGGCGAGACGGACGGGCGGGAGGGTGAACGGGCGAGAGGGGGCAAGAAGAAGAAGAAGCGAGCGGTGGCCGTGGAGAGGAACGGGCGGACTCGCGCTTTGGAATGCTTTGAAAGGCCGCGAGCAGAGAGCGAAGGGAGAAAAAGCAAAAGAGGAAGAGAGGCTGTCGGGGACGGTCTTGCTTCAATTAATTACCACATTGTCGTGCGGCCAACCGGCGCTGGATGTTCTACCGTGGTAATCTATGGAAGACCTGCTGCTCCTTGATTTAATCTCCTACGCGCTCTCGACCTCGCGAGCGGCGAATTTCGCGCGGCGCAATCGAATGGGCATCGACGTTAAATAAAAAGTAGTCGGGGAGACTCCGATAAATTATCAAAAGATAATAATCTCCGGATTTTTCTACGTGCATTTATTCTTCTTCTGGTTGATATTCTTATATTCTTGTCTTCTTCTTTTTCCCCCACAGTCTCTAAAACCAAGCGAAATTCTAAATATGATAAAATAGACACACTGTTATCAGAAATTGATTTTGGATTAATTGATAAATCTCGAATAGTAGATTCTTAGTCGTTCTGCATCGTCAATTCAAACGAGACTATTTTAACAATTACACAGGCATATAGTTTTCAAGCTAGTACTGCTGACGTAATCGCACAAAGCAAACCGCACAAGTCGCTACGAGATGTGTGTGTAAGTGTATGCTGCGCCGAGCTTAAAGCTCCTCCAGCTTTCATCGCGAACCGCCTACCAATCAGCAGTCGCAAAGGCCACGATGACAAGCGAATATACCTTCATTCGACGACGCCTACCTCCGGGTCATCTCTCGTCATCACTTTGTGCATCATGGCGGTGATATACTGCACTGTGAAACGGCCGGGCCCGAGTTTATTGGCGTAGATAACGATAGCATCTCTCGCGGGCGTAGTCGTTCGTCTTTTTCCTCTTCTTCATCGTCTCCTCCGCTCTCCTACCCGCGCGCCCTTCCGCCGACCGGCGCATACATCACCGTCAGCTTATTTCCGTGCACCGTTGATGCATGCACGTAATTGGTTAGGCGGGGTAGCGAACGATACGCTCGGCTCGTCGTTCTCCACCGATCGGTAGGTAGGGAAAGCTCGATTCGCAGTGATTTGTTGGACATCGACACGCATTTTTGCTCCTGCAGACTTGAGGAACTAACTACGAGACATGTATATTTTAATAAAATTACTATTGGACAACTCTTAAACAATAATATAAATTTTTTTAAATAACACAAGTATTAGAAATATGTCTTATACGATCGGGTTAGATCTTTGTGCCTGTATAATAATATTTTTGCATAATATATTTTTTCTAGTTCAGCAAATGGAATAATAGCCGAATAATGTCGGTATTTCAATCTTGAAATACAGTCTGAATGAATCTTGAATTGATAGTCAATTTAATGGTGCTAAATAAAAATTTATTTTTGTCTAGTTATCCAATGATAAAAATTAAGTAATGCACGAGATTGTGAATGTCTATTTAAGCATTCGAGTTTTAGTAACTTGTTTTTTTAAATTCTTATAAATATCTTTACAATTGATGAAATCCTCATCAAACTTTTGCTAAGGAAAATCGTCTCAGAAATTAGACAATTTTTATATATGATTATCTAATAGCTATCACGGATGATGTTCGCTTCGGAAGAGCGCGTGACGGCCGAAAGGGTTGAATTAATGGGCCACTACGGTGTCGAATTCTGGCGCGCGGACAACGTGGAAATCAATGGGCCGTTTCCGTCGTCGACATTCTCTTTATAGCGCACGAGAAAACGCATGGCCCCCCGATGTCACGCGGAAAATCCCGACTATCGCCATTAAAACGCGCCGGTATTTACGCGCTCGTATTTCTCTTGTCGTCTCGTCATCACGATCACTGCGCCATGCGAGCAATGCGATCGTTGGCCACGCTTCTCCTTGGCTCGCACGATTTGCCGCTTGAGAATTTCGTCGATCGACAATTGGATGCTGACGGTGGACAGAAAATGATCGAGAAATCATACGATGAAAATCTAGAATGATGATTGTACAAGTAAACGTTACGTATGCAAAATATTTGGAATTCGATATTTATATAAGCGAAAACATTCAAAATCCTAGAAGCGTTTATAAGAGAAATCGAAAGTTGGAACTAAAAAAGCGTGAAATGATTAAAAATTTTAGATTATCCTACAGCAGTCTTCAGCTTCTTAGAATTCAAGATTCGAAATTTGTGAGGATTTCTTAGCGCTTTTCTCCGCAGCTCTTTAACTATCGTTTGCATTAATTCAGCATAACGATCAGCATACCGATCGTGCTCCGTACGAACTATACATCGACTGATCAATTAAATCAGTTAATTGATTATTAACGAGTGGCCAAGTGTTAAGCGAATAACCGAGACAACTGGCATCGTTAACCTGTTAACCGATAAACAGCACGATTGCGTGTTCGTATAAAAGCAATTACGATTCTTCCTAGCAAAAGATTCATCCATTTAACAAGTCACTTTTATTTTACTCTTGTTATCAACCGCTACATTTCACCAAAGAGACAGCTGCTAGTACTTATTTTATAACGTAAACTCAAGGTTATTGATAGAAATATAGAGAATTTTACAACAATCTATTTCCATAAGAAGATTTAAGATTGATTTAAAAGGTATTTAAGAAGTAAGCCTCTGTAGAAATTAAAAAATGAGAAATGTTATCACGCATACGTATCACATATCTAATAATTTCATAATTCGAAAACTAAAAGTCATCGTGAACTAAAACTCTTTTATTTTTTACTAAAAAAATAATTTATTAAATAATCAATAATTTGTTATATCACGTCAGCAACATCTTTATTATGATTTTCAGACATATGATTTTCAAATGCATGTATAATCGAGAGAAATTTTCTTAGACTCATAAGAATCATGGATTGACTCTTGAAGTTTGTATACAAAGTTCTCAGAATCGACGATCCTGCAGTATGCGAGACTAATTGCTTCCCCGTTGCAGCTGAATGTTCATCAAAGGTCTCTGGAAGCAGCCGGTATCGAGCTTTGCGGCGCCGGCGGAAGCGTTCCTCAAGGTCAGCCGAGCAGCGCGGGTTCCGTAGGGTCCGCGCCGAGTCCTGCGTCCCCAAGGCCAACGCCGCAACCGCGACCACCCCTCGCAACCACCACCTCGCAACCCTCGCGAACGTTAGACGACGACAGATCGACAGACGGTGAGATGATTAATTGTCTCGGTTTACAGCAACGTGTGTTTCGTCACGTGAACACCTGCGTATTAATACACCGGCTCGCAGGCGTGGGTGCCGGTACCACTGAGGACTCCGACGATGGTGAGAGCAGAGCGCAATACGTTAACGCGAATTGCGTCGTGTTCACGCATTATCGAGGTGACGCGGCGTCAGAAGTGGAGGAACACTTTCAAAGGGCTCTCGCACACGATAAATTGAAGGGTAAGACTTGCTAGGGAAAAATAACTTGTTTGTTAAAAAATACATGTAATTGTTTAAAAATTATACGAATATGGTTATGAACTTGTGAACTCCAAATGGATTAAAATTCGTTTTATTTAACGTATCGATCGTGACGCTCGAATTTTGGGGTCTGTCCTCCTCTCGATCTCAATAAAGTCGAAACTTTTCGAACGCCGAAATGTTTCCGAAGCAGGTAATAAAGTACGCCATTAAGCGACGACAAGGCTAACAAGCGGTGACAATTGTAGCTCGCGTCGGCTTAAAACGCGGGCAGGGCAGGGCAGGGCAGGCCAGTGAGGAGAAAAGAGTAGAGGGAAACATCTCGGTCGTAAGAGAGAACCAGGGACGAAAGGTAGGAGGGAAGATTGTCAGCACGCGAGCGAGTTTGGCAAGCGATCGGCAAGCTTGTCTATATCGGTGTCGTTTAAGGCCGCATTTATCCCGACTACAGTACGCCGAGGATCAGTTCAGTAGCCTGCTTAGAATTCAAGACAACACGACCTAATTGTTACGCCTCACCACTTCCCTTCCGCCCCCTTTCCTCTCTCTCTTCGCCTCTCGTCCTCTCTCTTTTGCTTGCGCGTTAACTTCCTGCGACCATGCTGGTACGAATGGTAAATTAAGAGCTTCTCTGCTCTGGGAAAAGAGGGATGGTGGAGGAGCGCCGAGGAAAGACATTGTGAGGGAAAGGAAGGCGGGGAGAGACGACATCGCGGGAGACAGTTTTAGCCACGGAATGCCGGGTAACGTACGTACAAGGACCGAGCGACTTTGAGCCTAAACGCGCACGCTGCGAAAACAAAGAGGGGAACGAGGAGAAAGGGATGGCTCAATGGAGAAAGAGGGGTAGGAAGAGAAAAGGGTTACTTTCGGAATTAAAAAGGAATTCGAGTAATTGGCGTGAAAAAATACGGCGGGTTCCGGTTTGAGGCAAACAGAAATTGTTTTGTTTTGCGTAGAAAGAGAGAAAGGAATTATTTTTGGCATTGTGTACGAAATGAGAGAATTAAGTTATATACTTATCTTGTTAATTAAATAAACTCAATGATGTATGCAAATGTAATATGTGTGGTTAGAAAAGAAGATAAGAAAATTTAAAAAATGTATTTTACGGGAGATAAGCAATATGCTTATCAAGAATGCGTTTTCTTAAAAAAAAAGTTTCAAATATCACAAACATAGTCACTTTAACGCATTAAACTTCAATTATCTCAGAAAACTGACATGCTTTTGGCTTGATGAAATTTAGCTTTGTTTTCAGCATCTAAAAACACAAACTGTCTAATTCAAAATAATTTTTTATTGTAAATTTGTGTTATGGAAAAAGAAATTCAATTTTATTAAACAGTGTAATTAATTATTATTTTATAGCTAACAGATTAATAATAATAAACCAATAATATCTCAATTATATATATTATTATTTTGAACATATTTCGCTATTTAAGGAGAGGTGGAAGCGATTACGAAAACGATTGCGGTATCGAGATTTGCAAGTTGTCGATTAAAACGTCGGCGTTTTCTGAAGTTCTGAGGAACACACGGGTACTTATTGGCGAACCAGGCTTCGACAACCCTTTCTACTCGTTCCTCTTCCCTCTCCTCCCGTTCTTCTCCACGTAGAGCGCGATACCCTTTCTCTCTTCGGTCGCGGCATCGGCAAAGAATAAAGCCGGCTGCAGACGGTCGACACTCTGTTTCTTTAATTGCATTAATAAATAAAGGACAGTCGGCGAACCGAGACCGAGGCAGATACTAGACAGAAAAGGAGAGAAGGACCGCAAGGTCCTCAGGGTCCCACGAAGTTCTCAGTCGTCTATTTCGAAGATTAAAGGATCATACTTACTTGTGGTGACAACACATGACAATACTTTTAAATTAGCTCTTTAATTACATTATATTAAAGTAATTAATACCGCTCGATAAAGATAAAATTCAAAAGTTCAAAGGATAAAAGGCCAATAGAAACAATAATCGAGCAACATAGGATGATATACGAAACTTGATATCCTCACTAGAGGTTTATTAAAAGTAAAATATTGATTAAAAGTAAAACATTGGACGTTTTTAATTACACTTTATAAAAATATAATTTTGTGTAAATATAATTTTTAATGATTTTGTGTTTAATTTTGTCAAGGGGTATTTCGTAATTTCAACTAAAATTGTAAGAAATATTTTTCAGTGTTCCAATAAAATTTTGTATTAATTCTGAGAGAAACTCGAGAGAATCTGTGACAGTATAATATTTTTTGTCTAATTTTCATATTTGCTTCAAATGAATATCAGACTCGTTAAGAAAAAAGGATATATCTGATCGAGATATACTTAGTCCTGATTGTCACTATTTGTATACTTAACGGAAATTTATCGACCGACAAGCAGGAACCAATTTAGTTTATAAATTATTTATAGATACTTCGGACTTGCATGATTAATTAATTACACATGTTATTGCACACTATCGAGGGTCATAACTTCATGCATTATGACTCGCCTATTTATGAAAGACTCGGTTTTGATGTCGATTTACCGGTTAGACCGCCATCGTAAAACGTTCTTAAAATCTATAATAAAAGATGTCTGTTTGTCTCTAGTAACCGTAATCCATAAAAATGCAAGGTATATCGATATGGTCACAGAATTTCTCTAATAACAAATTATTTTCCACGAAAATACTTTTTCTCTTAATGGCAATTTAACGATGAATAACATATCAAAATTTTTATTGCATACTTAATTAATAATATAATATAATTCTTTATGGTACCTATAAATTATATTATTATGATACTATTTTTATTATTTTTATATGTATATGTGATTACGTGACATATTATTAATTACATATTACCATCACTTTATGCGACTATTATATATAATTAATATATTATAAATATGGCAATAATAATATAGTAATATATCTATTTTTCTTTATTAAAATATATTCGTTAAAATGTCGTTCCCACGGATTTCGAAAGGTTTCGCTAAACGGGCAGGCAGAATCCCACGGGATCAAATCGGCGGAAGGCAGAAGGGCACCGCTCGGTTGTTTTACAAGCGGCCACTCCGAAGCCAGAAGCTTGTCGTGTATCCTCCCGCAATCCTCTCGCGCGGTCCTCGCTCACGTTGGATTCCTCTCTTCTTTCCTTCTCTTCTTTTTCCTTCTTTTTTTTTTTAATCCATCCTCGGCCAATCGGAACGCGCGCCCGAAGGTTGTGGACCAACGTGAGGTCGACCACGCCGGTCCACGATTTATGCCCTCTAATTCCCTCCCCGTGCGCGAGCGCGCGCGCGCGATTTCATCTCCGGCTAAGTCGCTTCGATTATCTGCTAGGAGAGGCATACCGGCTGCTAATTTACTCCGTTACAAACTACGATGATTTAGCCGGCCAGCGACGTTATTTATTCCCTCTAGTTAGGAGTGGTTTCTGGTGGAAGCGCGACCGCTTGGAACTCGTTTTCCGGGGGAGAGAACATCTTCTCCCCGCGGAGAAAGAAACAACGAGTTATCGGTGATATTCATCACTTAGGGATCATCGACTTGATACCAGTATTTACGGCGCTGCCTGTCTTCGTTCTCTTTTTTTTTTTTTTTTTTTTTTTAACAATGTACGACTCACGCTTCTAAACGGGAAAAATAAGAATAGCGCGATATTTAGCAGCAGAGAGTAGAATGTTCTCCGATCAGATTCCGACGGAGAGGCGCCGAGACGTACGCGCTCGGGAAGGGTTACATAAACAACCGGTAGAACCTTTCGATACCGCTGTTCCCCGATATTTTCTAGGGGGGGTCAAGATAAGAATCTCATCGGAAAATGAAAAAGAGAAGAGACTTCTCTCTTTTTTTCTTTGAGAATTTCAAAATGCACGTTTTCTCGCACGAGCCATTAAAAGCGCCGTCGCTGTAAGACTGTTTTCTTTTTTATTGCAGAAAATATCTCCCCCATGTCCATGAGGAACTTTCCCCCTTCCTTTTGGAATAGTCAGCATCCCAGTGATGTCTATGAGTACCCGACGGATCCGTGGCATCCGCATTACCCGCAGTACCATCACAGGTCAGTGCTACCGATCGCTGTTGTTCTCTATTTTTTCTATTTCTCCTCTTTCTCCTCATCTCTCTATCTATTCTCCGTTTTACATAAATGACATAGCTTCCCTTCCTCTCCCCCCGTGCCTTAATAGACATTCTTTACAATGTTATGCGACGGAATATCGGTGTCTACGTCCCATTGATTCTTGATCGCGCACATCGAGTAATTGCGTGTAACTCCAGCATCTCATCACACCGTAAAGACGTAAAACCAGGACCACATGCTGGGAATTTCTCCAGTGAGAGCGCCATTAAATGCTACATAGCTCGTTAATTAGTGAGATAAGAATTTTCTAAACATGATCTTTAGCCATGCTAAATTAACTGTTCGATAACTTTCGTTATTTCTTTTTTTTTCTTTCCTTCTCACAACTGTATGTTGATTCCTGTTCTACATTCTCGGTGATAATGTTGAGTGTCATCATTATGTGGTCACCATATTGAATGACATTCGATATCGGGCGAACTGAGCTTACGTTATGTTATGATTTCGGGGTGACAGCCGTAAAAATAGACAAAAGAGTTATTGCATTACATATGGAACGAAAGAGGGAAAATTAAAACGGAAGGAGGAAAAGAAGTCGACCTTCGTCCTCTTTCAACAGCAGCGGTGACAGTTTTGTAATTTATAGGAGTGGTCGAATCAGTGCTAAAGATCTCGGCGTTACCTGCTCCCGACGGTTTTCAATATTTCTTACTATGCTCTCTATGCTCCTGCGCTTTTTGTTTTCACTTTTAAAGCCACATCGTGGTCGCTACCCTTCTTCCGCTTCTTTCTTTGGTTTCTCCTTTATCCCTTTAAGATTGGCATCGGGTATTGATGCGACATGTATTATTTTATGTCTCACTGATCACAACACAATCAAGACGATGATGTTGTGCTAAGAACCGTGATACTATTTTTACGTGTTGATTTGGCGCAATGAATCTTTTTACGTCAAGCCTCTTTGCGTCAGTAGCTAAGCTTAATTCATACATCTGATTCGAAAATTAGACTGCGTTTTGTAGTCGCGTCTTTCTTGTTCACATCGCGAGTCAACCCTCACGTCGTAAATTTTTCTCTTTCCTTTTCCAGGGCCGTGCACGAGTACCACCACCATAATATGGCAGCGGCGGCGAGTTATAGCGGCCTTCTGCTAGGTGGTGCACGCGGCCTCGGCCACCATACGTCTCACCACGCGGCACATCACGCGCACGCCGCGGCGACCTACAAGGAGTGGACGTCGGCGACGCCGTCGCAATCCCTCGTCGATGCTTCTTCGGCGCCGCCCTATCCTCACGGCCACTACGCACCCCTCTCCGGTAAGTAAGTAGACTTTTCCTCGTTTGGTTTCACCAACGGCGAAATGCACATTGTGGATAAATTCTGTTCTAACGAGGAGTTCTAATGCGCGAGAACATTTGAGATACTTACAATCTCGTTCATGTGAGATTCGCCCAGGAAAAAGAAATTGTTCATTTAATAAATAGAAGTCGTGTTCGTCGTTGGTGAAGCTGATTATCGCGTTTTCTTTAGTTCTATAAAAATAAGAAGTCTCGGATTTTTAATAAGATTATTTAAGAGAAAGACTGTTGAATTAAGGAACTCATTCTCGGATTTCTGATATTTGTCCTTGATTTATCACGTCGCCCCGTTGCTTCATTCTAATATACTCGCGTACGAATCGTCGGCATATCGACGGTGTATCAAAGATCCTGCCGTGTCCTGACTGTGAGGGACAACAGGAGCGACAACAGGATGGAGCTTTGCCAGTGGAATGGCGGGCAGGTAGCGCAAGAAAGATCGGTCGGTCCCTCAGATGCTCGCAATTAATAAGGGCTTAATGGGAGCCGCGATCCGCACGGCGTCCTCCTTCGGCTCGGCGTTCACCCACCAAAATCGTCCGCAGGACAAAAAGCCGCGGATGTATCAGCAAAACATCTCGCTCTCGCCGCCGCCAGGATCCCGTCGCTCGTATCCTCGTTCCTTAAACGCGCCGCTATTCTGTCGGTGAATTATGCGAGGCAGAAAAATAGCGTTAAATTATGCGACATAGAAAAATGGTATTTCTGTCCAGCTAGCTTTTTATTTTGCTTGCGAGGAAAAGCCAGCAGTCCTTCGCGTGCAGAATACAGATTTAACACAGTATTAAGATAAATTTAATTTCGCAATTATTAATCTTCCAAAAATTGGTAATACTACGACGAAGAGATAATTTAAAAGCTTAAATTACAATGACAATAATTAAAGGCGATTTATTTAAAATACATTAAATACATAATTAATAATAATTAAATAATAATATATGTAGTTATTTAAACGTATTATATTTTATTTTCCATGTATTTAAAAGGGAGGATATTTGTTCTGATCTCTTATTTTGTCAAATCGAATCGAATAATTTATTTCCTGGTAAAAGTGACAGAAATCCGACTGCGCACAGTTGTGCACCCCCATGTGATGCAGCTGCAGTAAACCGTGAAAAACCACGCCCATCATGATTACAGAGACCACTCCCATCTGTCTGCACCCTGATGCAGCTTACACGCCTTCCCCTCACTTATATGCAGTCGCACAATTTCGCATATGATCTTCGGAATTTTCTAAGATGCGCTATTCTCTCTCTCTGCGAACGACGAGTGGAAATTCTCCTTACTTTTATAACTTTGTTTCCACCCCTCTCTTCGGTTTTGTGCTTTCAATAAGAATATTGCGTCTAAATATACCTCCTATTCGCTACTCGACTTTACATTCTATAGCTTTCACATTTCACAGTTTCTTCGAATTTTAAACTTCTCGATCCAATTTTACATTCCTCGAACTTATAATGAAATTCGGAAGTGCACGCTATCTATGCAGTTTCGCACACAAACTCTTAGATCGTCCGAATCCCATCTAACTTCCATGGCTGCCAAGATCCTGGCTGCCTGAATTCCGTTTCCCTTAGACGAAAGGCATGGCTGCCAAGCGTGGAAACAGTGACATCCATCCTAAGAAGGGAGAGGAAGTCTAGTATCGATTTTGTACCCTCACTTTGCTGATACGCCGAGACCAAGCATCGTGCCGCAAAATGAATCCCAACCCTCTACCATCCCTCTTACATTTCCCTTTCATTCGAACAGCGGAACCTCCGAGATAAAAATTAGCACCATAAATTTAACGTTCTGTGTTTGTAAAAGAAAAGAGTTATGTAAGTCAAAAAAAAATTTAGAAGAGGAAACACTGTACTTTGTAAGTGAGAGAATAAAAATTTTTTGCCAAATTCCCTTTGGTATTATTCACGTATTGATATTTTCAAATTAAATTCCAACTTGGTTTTTTAAAATCAATTTGTAAAATTTATATGAAATATGAAATGTTATTGAAAAGCGTGAGCCGTAATCATTATTAATTTGTTGAAACGAATTCACGAATGTTAAGAATTTAACAGAAATTCGTGTTCCGATCAAGGGACTCGCGAAAGAATAATAGAGGGTGAAACGAGCGCCGGGTTGATCCAGCTGGGGTGAATTGGTGTGCGCAAAGTCTTCGAAGTAACTTTAAATTTAAGTACCGCCATTATGGCGCTCATCTCGGCAAACCGATTAGGTTCGCTGCCTGCGCGATGGCCGCCGCACTCGGTAATTACATAATTGCGCGAAATTAACTCGAACCGCATAAATTGGCTGTCGTTTACGCAGTGATTAACAGAAATAAATCGCAATTATCGGAGCGCCCGCGTCTTAACATGGCCATGTCGTACATCACGCTGTTTTTATTTTACTTGCCGCTGTTTCCTGTGAGAAGCTACCACATTAGTTTCAGTTCTTTGGAGAACGATTCGACGTTGCCGATATCGCAAAACTTGAATTGTTTAATCTCGAAAACGACTTGAGATTCGCCTTGAAAAATTTTTCTAAAATAAACCATCGTATTAATTTACAAGTTTTTAAGTTTCACTGTTAATTTTGTTCTTTATTCATAACTATTTGATATATCCATGGTTATAAATTAAATTATTGATTATAGTAAACATCGTCTATTGCATTGAACTAAATAAATCTAAAAAATAAATCTAAAGGAAAATCTACATCTAGGGAAATCTAAGGGAAAATTGCATTTATATATATGGAATTTAGAACGTATTTGAGATATGTGAAATAATGATTAAGCTAATTATGAAACTTTTAAAAAATTAATTTACTTTTAGGAAATAAATGGACAAATTATCTCGTAGACACAATTATTCATTTTCCTATGAGCCATCTGAAATCTTTAAAGGTTTATTTCAAATAAATTAGCTCAATTTCTCTAAAAGATTAATCTCTTCGGATAGGTGTTGAACATGTTGATACTGATTAGCTTCACACAGAACACACCGATAAAGAAATGAATTATTTATTCGCGGTACAGACACGCATACGATTTTAATCTGTGGTCTGGTTTCAGATACAAATAAGCTCAACATTCTTATCATTCTGATAGATAAACTGTGTTCGGAATGCAGCAAATTCGAGACAGGATTTGAAAATGCTATTGATTTAAATTATTTAGCAATTTTAGATACCAGAATAAGGTGTGCAGGTTAAAAAAATTTATTTATTATGGATTTATCAAAAGTAGGAGCTGTATAATCCGGATTCAGTTTCAAAGTGATTTTAATAAGCCAGAATAATGGCGTGTTTATCAAAAAAAATTTGGTATACGATTTAAAATAAATAAACTAATCTTAACGTAGGACTTAAGGAATCTAAATTCGGGAAGATTCTCGAAATCACTATAAAATCAATCAATCAATTAATTTAGAATCTCTAAGAACTTTTAAAGTCCAACTCTTAAGGTACAACATACATTTGTATACAAAGTATATACACATAGATTATATACATACATATATATATCTATATGTACATATATATATACATAAATTATATATAAGTATATATAAATGTATATATAAATTTCTTTTTGGGTCTAGGACATTCTTCATAGAACATTCTAGCGCGGTGTAATCCACCGGTACTCCCGTACGTTTTCTGGCACGCGCCTCGAAAATGGCGTCGTACAATGACGTCACGTAATTCACCGTTGCACGAGAAGAAGGGAAAGAGAGAGACTCGGGCCAGCCGGGGATGGCCAGTCATCCTCGATTGGTCAGCTTGCGAACGGAGGGAGTGGTCGAGCGGTTGCTGGTTATATCGATCTCTCGAACTCTGCTTGCTTCTCTACGAACGAAGCGAATCAGACGGGTAGCCGCATTGGCGAACACGTGAGATTCATTGTCCTCTTCGTCCTTTTAATCGTCCTTTATCCTTTTTTAATCTTCCGATTTAAAATCTTGAAATTTTCGATATTTTTGCATTGTTTTTTGTACATATACATTTCTATATAAAAAATGTGTGAATGTAGCTACAGATTTCTAAATATCGTTGAAGCTATTGTTCTATACATACAATAAATTTAACTTATTAACTGTTTTAATTTCATACAATAGATGTTAAAATTTCGCGTGCTTTAAGATAAAAAAAAATGTAAAATTCTTTTATAGTCATCTAGGTATCCCTCATTATCGTATTTTTTTCGATCGCGTTCTTCTTCTTTGCTCGCTCTTTGATCTCCTTGCGTCTCTGGTTACACCGAATGTAAAACGAAGATGATCACCTTTCCGCCTGAAACCGCTTGAAAAACGCGTTCAGAAACAAGGGCATCGAGATTAAATTAAATCGAACACCCTCGCTCTGCAAAGAGTGAGGACTCGACCCTTGCCATCCCTTCATCGACGAGAGATGTGCGCAAGGGACGAGCATTGTGATGACCCTTATCAATGGAGGGAAGGGTCAGACCCCTCGCCGTCTGGAATCCAATATACTTGAACTCGTTGTAAGCCTGGTCGACTGGCCCCTCTCGAACTCGTATGCACCGATGAGCGACTATTAATTACAAATTAAACCTCCCAAATCTCCAGGATCACCGACGTGTGTCGGACGTAATATCACACTGCCTCCTTCCTCCCCTAGATCAGTCCTAGATGAGAATAAAGGTCTAATCGCTTGTATAGACAAAAGATCTGTTCAAGATTTTTAAAACACTTGAAATCTCACATTCCATTCTTTTGACAAAATCAAAAAAGATTATTGTATTATCACGTGAATAAAAATATGAATATAAATTATCAAATTTTAAGAACGATGCTATTTTATGTGAGAAAAAAGAGGAAGAGAGATTTGATCATGATAATTATAATACTAATAACTAAAATTGATATTTTGGACACACTCGGTCGTTAAAATTTCACCCTGGAAATTAGATACGCATGCACATCCCTTATACCGCAAACACGAAGGGTGACTCCGTGGTAATATAGCAAACATCGGGCAATATTGTTCGAGTTATTCGACACACCATTCACCAAGTCGCCCTTTGCCTCGCCATTTTCCTGGCATTCTAGACTATATCGGTTTCGCATGTACATACGGCGAAAACGCGTATGTATACGACTCGCATAAATCGTCCTAGCCGGTGACACTTATGGCGCATTACTCGGCATTCGTGGTGTCGCAGAATGTATTGAATTAGGATGTCCTCCCACGAAGATTATACGCCGGCGTTTCTATTCAAGACTTCTGTGTGAGAATTAACGATGTCACGAAGAATCACCAGGCCATAATGATCACGCCAGATTATTATTTCAATAATTTTTCAATAAATTTCTATTATTAATAAAAATAATTATAAAGAAGAAGAGTTATTTTTAAAAGAAATTTGATTCACAACAGCATGGTGCATAATTATCCTTAATTCCATAAAATCATTTTATTAATAATGATATACTAATTATTATTATTACAATTTATTTATTAGTAAATATATTAGTAAATATATGCAATTTACTAGTATACAGTAAATTACTAAATACTAATTACGAGATAATAGATAATAATAATTTTTATTAGTAAATTATATATTTTAAGAAAATGCAGTAGGATGATAAAAGTTAAAATAATATTATACCAATTTAACTCAATCCATTTTTGTACAGATTCGGTGCAAAGAGAGCGTTTCGTGAAGGAGTCGCGTGTCGCGTTTATCATATTCTATAAGAAATGCAGAACGGAATGTTTCCGTTTGAAACCTCAAGCGCACACAGATCAACAAATACGAAGTTACGGACGGACGCACCTGTTATGAATGTTCCAACATTCAATATCGCGATATCAAAGAGCACTGCGAGATCCCGCACGAAGGAATTCTCTTTAGTCCTACCGACAAAGAAGTGAGGCGTGCAAACTCCAAGGAAACGAAATGTTCTGCCAGAAATTGCCAAGAATTTCTTCGCTACGTGATGCTTACTAAAATTTCAATCGCGCAAAATAACATTCTAAATGAATTAATGGAATCAAGGTCACAGTAAACAGTAATTAAGCAGTGAAAGCTTTCATATGTTTTTAGCTAAAATTAATGCGTTTAATTCATCAATCATAATGTCATCAATCGTGCGAGACCATAACATTCTTGATTACATTCCTTTCAATAGTTAAGTTAGAATATAATAATCGTACATAGAACAGTTTTTTTAATTTCAGGTTTACTTTAAGTCATTTCTTGGCTGTAATTTGGAAAATAAACAGACAATTCATCATGTTTTAAAACTACATATTTCCAATATCGTTTTAACATATATTTTTCCTGTAAATAACATTTGTTTTGTACAAAATTTAAAATCTTTGCATCGAGTACACTGATTAATAATTAATTTATAATAATTTGTTATAATATGTAAATAATTTAAATAAATACTTCTAATAATAGAGTGTACCGTATAAAAACACGTACAAGGGAGATTTCAACTAATTTAGCATTGTACATTTCTTCGTAATAGTCGATCTGTCGCCATAATTTTCCACACAAGACCGTTTTCCTTCCTATCCGTAGCTTCCTTGATCATTTTCTGGCTCAGTGAGTCTCCCGATCAAATAATACTTTGCGCTCCATGCAACACCGACGTTCACTCACACGTCGAGTCGTTTGTGTTAGCACTTGCGTACGTATGTGCGTGCATGCGCGCGCCAATATGGCGATGTATCATGGGTTGCGTTGCTGACTTTGAAGCAGGTAGATACGTCCACGTGCCGACACGTGCGTATCGATGGATACAAACTCAATCTCCTATATCACGTGCCGGCAATTCACGATGTCGAAACGTCGATCTGTTGCACGATAATCGAATGCGCGGCTCGCTCGATCTGATCAAGAAATATTAAAGAAGAAATTGAAAATATATATCTTTAACCTTTGATCGTTGTAATGATTCACCGTTTCAAAGGCATTTTTATTATATATATATATATATATATATTCGCTTATTAATTTATAGGAGAAGGCTGATACAATGTGTAGCTAAGAAAATAATATATCAAATTGTAATAATTTTTTTAATGGAACAAAATTTCCACCTCTTTCTTTTTCTTCAGTCATTCTCTCATCAGTGAGGATCGTGACCTTGATCGATTTTCCTGGTAGGATACTCTTGGTAGTTTGCCATTGTCTTCGGAAAGTTTGCATTCAATTTTAAGCGAAGTTATCGCATTTAATAAATATTTTACGAAGTATATCCTATATGAAATAACATTCGTACTAAATTACTGAAATTATTCGATGATTATACAGCAATCTCGCGCCTCCCTAAATCATTTAAGACTGCTATATCGGCGACGGTGATCTGTCGATTCACTCTTCGGTGTATATCGAGAAAAGAGATAAATTCGATCACGAGGGACATGAGATCTTAACTGGTCGGTCTCGTGACATCAGGCCCCCATCTGTCCATTCGTTCGTCTGTCCATCGGTATGTCCGTGTTGCTCAGCGGGTGCCATCACCAGTTCTGCACCCTCGCATCCGTCATAATGTTGTCTCTCTTTTTATTATTACCGATAAATAATTTCGAGCAACGACAAGCACCGTCTTTCAGATCGGAGAACAGTTTGAAACAGCTGATCACTTGTATAACGTTATCTCTCACTGCAGAGTGCCAGAAGGCTTTGTATAAGATTAATGTTTTACTTTGTAATAACACTCTCAGGTAACTACGAAATCAGCAGCTGCTTCTAAATCTAAGAAATAAAGAATTAAATAATGAAATGGTGAAAAATAGTGAAGTCTTCAGTACATGTATAAATAACAGAATTTAAGTTTCAAAAATAAAAAAGATCAAATATATTGTTAAATTCAGTGAATCTTATATTAAAAAACATATCTCTCTTGTTTCCTGTTGTAGGACTCGAGTCTCAAGTTCAGGATTCCAAGGACCTCTATTGGTTCTAGGATCGAGCGTTGAAGATCGGCAGGAGGCATGCGGTTTCCTTAAATTCAGAAGACGAGTGAAGAACTGTGTTTCGATTAATAAGAAAATTTAATAATGCGATCTAACGATGTGAATCGTTAAAGATACGAATGTAACAAGAACGAAGACTTTGTTAAGTAAAAATGACGACCGAAACGTCCGTCGTTGTCATGTACATAGTGTTACCTACATCTTTTAAGGATCTACTATTAGCATAAAACAGATAGTATTAGGCGAATACTTGCGCGCACTATTACCTTTATAGTGACTGCAGTGTGTGGGAGCATCGAGAAGAAAGATTAACTGTGAGAATGAAGGGCGACCGAGAATCGTCTTCAGCTGGTACAATAGCATAGTGCGATCTAAACCGTCAAGGCACATCTAAATTTTCCAAATAATTAAATAATAATGTACATCTTCGATGTTCTTCTCTTAAAATATTGAGTCTGTAAATTCAACGTTTCATTAAAAAATTTTAAATAATAACGATCTATGCACAATTTGAAAATTTACTAGAAACAATTTTGAATTTAAGGATCAAGATTTTTTAATTTCTGTAAAAATTGCTGATTAGAATAAGAAAATAATTATTTGGCAAATTTAGCTGTCGACTTAAGTGAAGTATTTATTGACCAATGATCTTGCCATATATATAAATATATTATTATTAATTATTATTATTAATGTATTATAAACAATAGGCGCCGCAAATATTCTGAAATCTCCCCGAATTAGCGAATTAAAATAGTTATTATCCGACAAGTCAACTATTATTCTTTGCACCCCCCGGCTGCACCCCTGGCACATCTTACCTTTTCATCTCTCAAATCTTTTCCACTTGCTGCTCCACCATTTAGTATCTGTTCGGTATAATCACCATCGTATTGCCTACATTAAGCACATCGTATCCATCTCATGTTATCGCCTGTCTAATTGTTAAATAAATAACTCGCATATCACATCATTTGCTTTTTCTATTTACCATCAATATTATTTTTTCTTCGATCGAAATCAACATTCCAATTTTTCGAATTTTTCATAATTTTTGGATTTTTATGTTTTTCATTTTCTTTCATAATTATTTCTGCGAAATAGTATCACATAAACGTGATATTTATCATTTTTTGACTAGTAATATATTTTTATTAACAATATATATTTTTTGGTCTCTAAATTTCTTATTTTTTTGTTAACTTTATCTTTAGTTTTCTTAGCTTTACAATCGATTAGTTCCTAAAAGTAATTTTTAGAAAATGGAATTTTATATTTCTGAAGTTTATGTTACGTGGATTAATTACACACTGTTAAATTTAGTGGTGCTTCAGATAGGAAAGTTAATCAAGCATATAATAAGTACAGAAAGTTTAATTGACTTTCTGTTTGATCACAAGTTTACATCTCTCCTTTTGAAAAATGCAGGTAAGTGAAGTAGTTAAAGCGTTATGGTTGACTAACTCTTTATAGTAAAAGTAAAGGTTTGTTTTGACGTAATCTCATATTGCTGAGTCAAGTAATGCATGATAAAAATTCATGGCAGTAATAATAACTTACTAAACGTCATTTCATTTTGGAGCGGACACGGACAACATATGCTTTACACGTGATAACGCGAGCATCGATCATCTGCACATTTCCTACGCGGCCGAAGTGACGAAGTTAATTGCTCGTTTTCTCATCTCGTTAGCGTTACTTCCGCCTGCGTCGGGAAAACAAATGCGCAAACCCACGTGTTACGAGCTTAAACTAATGCCCTTAAATTATTACACGCTACATGCAGAACATCAAGTTTTCTTGTACAACTTCTGGCAGACAAAGTGTCTTTTTGCAAAGTGTCTCTTCTCTGTTAATCAAAAATTTATTTCTTCATAGGAGATATAATATAAATAAGAAAAATGACAACAGAGAGCCAATACCAAAATTTTAGAAGCATATTTAATGTTACAATTTTCAGAAAAAATATGTAAAAATTCTTTTTCATTCAATATAAAAAATTCGAAGAGTGATTATTCGGCTTATAAGATGAAAAATTTGTCTTTTTTCCTCTCTATCTATAAGTAAGACTATATTCCAAGAAAAGTAAAAAATAAATAATCCAGAATCCTACAATTTTTATTCATATCGACATTCGCATGTATAAATGTAGTTAATAATATTTTTATTCAGGACAACGAGATTTTTTGCTGGTATACATATATATGGCAGAATGATGTTAACTTATGCGTTATAAATATTCCGTAAGGGATCGCGTTTTACCCAGCAATTTAACATCGCCGACTTTGGTCGGGACATCGCCCCGGCAGTATACATAAATCAGTCTGTTCTGTTTCTTCTACCGTTTCGTATGATCCCCGTGTTTTCTTACGCAATCGTGCATATGCTTCTGCTAGACGCGGAAAAACTATCGACAGGAAGCCACGTGAGACCCACATGAAGAGCGAAATATCGAGCTTCCTCGATTTTCGTTATCTTTTTCAGATATATCAGCCAAAATAATTCCACACACACATTTTCTATAACAATAGAATAACATTAAGTTAAAATTTCTTACAACAAAAATATTTATTTAAATAAAATAAAATAATATATATATTCTATAAATGATAAAAACAACTTTATACAAAATAATTTAATTTTTTTAAAATAGTAATATTATATTCTTAATTATCTTATTTAATCCATCATTGGTGAAGATAAATTTATAAAAATTGATAAAAATTAGTAAAAATGTCCAAGAAAAAATATAGCTGCATTATCTTTCTTCTGTGCAGGATTTATTGTATTATTTCAATCTTAAAATAATTTTCGAAATGCAGTTAAACTTTATCGAAGCTATCGCGCGCGAGATAACTTTGTACCCGTCAAAAAAGTATCCTTTGTAACGCGTCGGTCTTGTCGAGGCTTTATGAGCGATAATTAAGTGCCTCGGTGACGACGAAAGGTTACTTTGTTGTTGCCTCGTAATCTCCGATCGGGTTCTGATTATTTCAATAAACGGTAGCCGTCAGTAAATTTAGTATATAATCAAATAAATCTTCGTATGGTAACCGAAGATCTAGTCTCGATTCTTAGATAAGAAAACTCATATAGGGTGACCATTCTTTTTACAAAATAAAAATAAATTCTTTATTAGCAAGAATTGGAACAAAAAGTTGATTACAAACAATTAAAAATTGTATAAATAAACTACAACATGAATTTTGATAACAAGTGCCGATATATTCTTCCAAAAGTTTAGTATGAATAGAGAATAATATAGAAACACCGTATATATATGGAGAGAAGGCTAAAGAAAAAGGGCTAGAGAAAGAGAAGAAGAGAGAAACGAAATTTATTGCCACTCTCTAAAATATATTATGCTGTTGTAATTACCGTACTGGCTTTTGTTTGGTCGATAGTTTTATTCACTGTTCCTATTATATGCTTGCGATGAAATCGCATTTGCAAATTTATTAACGCAATTAACGTTGGAGATCAGAATGTTGAAACTTGAAAGGTAAAATAATGACTTTCTCCATCGGTTTCTTTACTTCTAAATACACTTGAATATACTGTATATATGTATGTATATATATATATATATATATATATATATATATATGTATATTTGTTGAAAAATCTATATTTGATAGAGAGTATTGTAGAAATCATTTATATAGAATTTTTGTGTGATGGAAATATTGAAAGCACTAAATATTTGCGCAATAAATAATGAAACACTCGCGCGAATCACCCTTCAGTTCGCGGTAATTAAATACCGGATACACGAGCTCCCCTTTTATCGTAACCTACTGGGATGATATGGGGGGAGGGTCGAGTCGATATTGCACCAGCGCGAATAAATGGCCCGACCGTGAATATTAATTTTACTTTTTGAATTTCTCGACCATTTGTCAAACTCGACACGTTAATGTTTAAATTTTCAACTGCATAAATCTGCATAAATCAACTGCGTAAAATAAACGAAATTAAAATACGTGTATTTTTTAAATTCTATATTCATTTAATTACCGAAATAGTTTTACCTGTAATTCACTTCCTTCGATATTCAAATTTCCCTAATGAATGTTTTTAGGTATACGTGTATCGAATATAAATAAGAATTCACACATGCGAAGACGAAAATAAAGAAATAAAAGTCATCAGAAGCTTCTCTTTTCAATTTATCTAAATTCCTGCTTTACCCAAAATTACCATCGGCTGCAATATACCTTCGTCTTCACTCTAGACCCCACGTGATATCAGTGTCTTCTCCCACGAGGTAGATTTATGATCAGGGAAATGTAGGATCTCTCCTCGTCCTTAGCTTTCCCCTCTCATCCTCCTGCCACCAACGCGCTGTCCACAGTAGGAATCCCCTGTTACATAAACGAGCCGCATGTTCTGTCGTACATAGAACAGTAACATTCGACTATCTCTCGTGGCTGACATAGACGTAGATAAACACATAGATATAATCGTGGTCATGCTGACATGACCGCTTCTCCTTCTCTCCCTCTCGCGCAAGAGGCTACCTGCTCCGCGGGACCCCTTCAGGATAGATCGGAGACGCGGTAGATCTTCGTATAGTCGGCCTGGATCATCCGGGAATTAGAGAACATTCCACAGCGTCGCGATCCTCAGATCCTCGCAGGAATGGAACTGGTCAACTACGATCGGCGGGACATCCTTTCCAAAGACGGAAATCCGGAAATCACTGATGCATCCATTAAGCTTGTTACACACCACGATAGAGTTAGCTTGCAACAAATTTTATGAAAATGTACGTCTCGAAATAAAAATATTCAGATTTAAATTATTAACATAAAAGAATATACTTTGTGTTAATAAAATCTGTAGACACAACAAGTCATTTATAAAAAAAGAAGATTCGTAACCGTCAAAGGGGATTTACTTGTATTTTATGGTTTTATCAATATTGTTCAATTTTAATAATGTTTATTTCTTTTTTTTTAGTTATAAAAATATTGATTAAGAAATACTTAATCGACAATTTACGAAAACGACTCTTATAATTCTATTGTTCACTGTGTTCATTGAGATACGACGTTGAACCGATGAGGAATAAAATCTAAGTCAAGGAGGTTGTCCTTCCTCTTTCTCCCATCGTCGTGCGCCGAGAAGCCGGCAAGCAGCTGCGGAATGTCTTCATTAAAATACTCGGGCTCATCATTTATGCAGAGCAAAAACGCAATGAGGTGAGCCGGACGAATCTAACATCAGCGAGATTCGCACGGCGTAGTTCCTTCAATTCCGCTTTTCATCATTCTAACGACAGATACGAGAAACTCGCTTAATTTACTAACAAAAGTATATTTCATAATTTTTTCTTATATTCTTAGGGTTTTAGTATCTTACTTTAGTTTATCAGAAATTTGATTGAATTCCATTTCTTTATTTTTGTAACTAAGTGTTAAAATCAAATTTCAACTCTACATAATTTAATTACACTGATGTCTAATTTCTAAAACAAATGAATTAATTTGTATGTCAGTTCTATTATATTATATTATTACATCACAGAAGTGAGGGATTATTCGAGAAAATTGATTTAGGATAAATTGTTCGAGGATAACCGTCATTGTGTTTTTACTGATCCAAAAAAAGAATTTAGAACGACGGCGTGATTTATCTTCTTGCGATTGTCCAAAGCGCATCGGCATAACAATAGTTACGCGGGTATATCGTCAGAGTGCACGTGGGTTTCATTTGAGACTTCTACTATGGGCAAGCACCAAGATCCCTACTCGTTTTCCAGTCACGTCTCATTTGGCACATTCAGCGTGTCGCATTGGGGTTCGTCGTCCATTAAAGCGCTCCCGTGAGGCGGCAGGTGCACGTTGATTCATGAAAAATTATGCGAAATATCATTAAATACTGATGTTCGGTATAAAATCAATAATTATATTTTTCTTTAAACTCCCCAAAAAAATGATTCCCAGATCAAATATGCTCTATGACTTTGAAATATTCTGTATCGAGTTATGAGATCCAAATCAAACCTCAATCCGATCGATGAAGCGACGTCGTACAGTCGCACGCTTGACAAAGCCCGAAAAAATCTTTAGGAATGCCGACGGGCATTTTTCGGCGGTGTCACCTCAGAGAAGGCTCGACGCTCCCTCTTCTACCCTCTCTCTTTCCTCACACGTCTCCGTGTGTGCTCATACGTTCGTTTTGTCTCCCTCCGTAACTCCGTGTTCTTTTCGTTACCCGCGCGACTCGTCTAGGCTGTTCCTTGTTATCTACCTGCAGCACGGGCCCAGAGGGGGCTCAGGGTAGGGCCCCGTCGTCGAGCACATAAGCATCTCGTGTTCCCACGGACTCGGACCCCTCTGACGTACGATGTCCCGAATACGCGACTACAAGGCATCCTCCTTCTCATCGATATCATCGATTTTTTCTTCTCTCCCTCTTTCTCTATCTCTTTCTCTTTCTCTAACTCTTCTTTCACCCATTTCACTGGTCACGCTCGTCCACTCGTCCTTTCCTCCTCTTCCCAATCCCTCCCGCATCTTATTTTGGGACCTCATGGGAAACCGGTAGCTCGAGGTCGTCGTCGGCGGCCTTTGAGCAACTTCCGGATCCCTCGAGAGACTTCATTCGCACTATGCACTCTTACAGCCGTGCGAAAAGGATTTACGTACAAATATAAATGTGATACCCATAAATCTATGAATTAATCAAGATGCAAATATATTTTTTTTATATGATAATGTAGTAACTCATTAGAAACTTATATGATCGTTATTTTTATAAAATAAACACTTGTGTTTTTTTCAAACATGTTGGAACAGAATAAAACAGAGAGATAAAAAGAAATGTATATACAATGTAATATATATCGTATTTATTAATGTTGAGATAGTCGACAAGCTTGGAATTCGTCTAACAAATGCAGCGGAAGTGTGTATAAATCATTTGGATACAAGTGCAAGTTTCAGTACATTGCCCAGCTGTCTAATATGCATACAATGTCACGATCGCCGTATGTTTGTCTCTTTGCGAAATTTCGGAGTAACAAGTTCACGTTGACGTTGATTTGCGTCCTTTGATAGATATTTCGATAACACAAAGAATGTTACCAGTATCGATTCGAGTTTGAAAAAATACGGTTTTGAAAGCATACTAAGAATACACATTGATACAAATATTTATGTAACTTAATATAAAAATAAGTTGTATGGAAATGTATGAAATAGAATACAATGTTTATGTCACAACATGCTTATATGATATTGTATTTAAAACTGTACTCGTTTCGAAAGTACATGTGCATTTGTAAATTTTTTTTATATTTTTCAATTTTTCAACTTATGTTATTATTATTATTATTTTATTTTAATTCACATTAGTTTACACGTTATATATATTCTCTTTTTTGTAATGTTTAACAAAGTTTTCAAGGCTAATAGAACATTGGGCAATGGACAAATTAAGAAGAGAAAAAAAGAAATTTGGAAAATTATCGGCGAATTCGCATACTTTTTTGCAAGTTAAGTGATTGAGAAAAAAGAAATCCAGGAAGCTAGCGATCTCGAGCCAAAAATCGACGGCGATTCTATCGGCCTTAATCGGTAACTGATCTTATGCAAATCGACAGTAGCACCTCGAGAATTTGGAGGAAAAAAAAGAGAAAAGAGGGAAGAGTCTCGGAGGCTCTTTCCTTGGCATCGTGATCAGCTGCCCGAGATAAAATCTTCGCTTGTACCGCGCTGTCTCCGTGCCGAACCACGATCTCAATACATGATCGCGTTTACATCTTCACGCTACACGACGGATTACAATTAATTACATCTTTTTACTCCGCGTTAATCGGTGATGCATCAATGTTAGTGAATTACATCAAAGATATTGCTGAAAAAATAAATTTTATATAATTCTTTGTTTCTGTGCTATTACTGTTGCAAGATTACGAATTACTTCGTGGTGGGTCGTAACTAAAACATGCTATACATGTGATGTGAAGCGAACCTTATAAGATTAACCACCAAGAAGCGAACCACGGAGAAGACGAACCTCATACGAATGCTCATCCTCTCACGAATACCGGACATGATGGTCCAGGAGGCGGTTGTGTTATACATTTCCTGGTGGTACGTACGTATCTGAAATACTATTCGTCCCTGGCACGGCGGACAGGAAATCGTCGTTAGGCTCGGCGGAATTCAACGAGTGACACCACAAGTCACCGGAATTTGAGCGTCGCATAGCGGGGGTACCGCACGAGCCGCGAGTTTCTTTCCGAGCTGAATTCTGACGGCCGTGAATCCTTGGACTCCCCGTGGACTCTTAGATCCGCATATTCGAAAATCGATACTAGTAATGTTGAAGCTAAAGAGAACGCAAACATCGACACTCTGTCTTGCTAACTGTAGCAAAATATAGATGCAAACATTTAGGAACTGGAAAGAAACGTGCTTATATAAATATTTTAATTTCTGAAATTTTCTACATTTTCAAAGACACCAGAAATTCTTCTATTACTTTTTAAAATTACGGATTCTTAAACATTTGAATTTCTAAATTTTTGCATTTTGGATTATTTGAATGCTCCGACCTTCTCACACGCTTGCAAGTATAGAGCTTTCCGCGCGCCCAAGTTCGCAACCTCATATTGCCGAAAATGAGGGTATTTCGAACCCTTCCTCTTATTTTTATTCCGCAATGAACTTCCGAGTGGTGAGCGGCGGCGGGTGAAGCACGGTGCTTTTCGATTGTCGATTTAATCCCCGCTACATCCCTCGAAACCGCCGATCACCCCCGCACACCCGGGGGGGGGGGGCACCCTTCCTACCCCATCAATTATTATCGTCCTTCTCGTGCTCGTAGAGCCGACGTCGACGCCGATGTAGGCGCCCTACGATTGGGCGCCGGGACGCCCGGCGTCGTCATGGCGACCGACCCTCTTCGACGAGGGCCGTGTAGGGATGGGAGGGCGAATAACTCGCGAAAACACGTAAATTAAACGCACTATGGGGGTTGATGGGGCGGAATGGGGCCGAGTGGGTGTCTCAGACTGTGAAACATAGCCGTCATAAGCGGATATTAAAGCGTCCTTCCTTAGGGCAGGGTCCTTCCGCAGCCCTGAATCGGCTCGTAAACGCCAAATAAAAATTTTCATCCCCTTCCGAGAACGTTTTCCGTCCCGCCCTCTCCCTATGCCTCTCCTCCCCTTTCTCCCAGAGTAATGAGATGAATCTTCAGGTAAATGTCTCTGAAGATATGCTTCTTTTCTTAAAAATCTTAGATTATTTATCATAAAAGAGCCAATAGAAAAATCTTTATTCTATAAAGTAATATTAACAGCTTCCTCAAAATTTCCTGGATAAACTAGATACTTCGTAGATTTAGCCAGTGTCGTAGATCAAGTTTAGTCGTAGATCAAGTTTCAGTGTTTTAGTCGTAGATCAAGTTTCAGACTTTCAAGAGTAAGAAGTTTGCTTTGTACTAGATAAATAATGTGTATCTTTTACAGCTACTATAAAATACGATTATAAGATAAAAAAGAATCTGTTTTTATCTTGACTTTCTGCAAGAGCGGAATTGCATATGTATATGTAAATGATACGTGAAATGATTTTCTCGCTTGATCGCTCAGGAAAGACAAAAATATTCTTGAAGTAATTAATATTGTTGATACAAATTTGTGATGTGCAAAAATATAAACAGACGTGATTACAATCTGGTATACGATGATACGTGTACATACATAATCAGTTTCTTGTGTCATTCGTCTTAGGCTGAATGTCGCAGGTGTCTCATGACGTCGTGGCCATTCGTACGCATAGATTACCGTCACTTGTCGTTTTGGCGACTTACACTTACTGACAGTTCCAGTTCTGCAGTTCTTCAGGACAACACGCAACGCCCTGCTCTGATCGAGCAGGTGATCACCGGTCGCCGAAGATGCCGGCTAAATATCGCTTCCAGCGGTTTCCAGCGCGACGAATGACACGTGGACGGTACACAGTCTGTCTCCTTCTGCGACACGTCGCGTTCACCATAAATTAACTTTTTAACTCTACGCCATTTTAGCTCTACTCGCCGCGCAAAAAGCATCGGAGTTTCGGTATTCGAATACGCTGTAACATAATACCATGTACGTATCCTTGCGTGTAATCGTCAAAATTTAAATTAAATGCCTTTGATAAATTTATTCCGACACCTATTAAGATTTCTGATGCGTTATCTTTTTAAAATTTATTTCAATTAAAGTAAAGAACAATAAATTAAGAGTCTTTAGAATGCAAATTGTCATTGTTGTTGGTAATTTTTTTTGATGGTGAAATAATTAAAAGTAAATATTCTAGAACATATTGCTGGGATCGTGGTCCAAGATCGAAAGATCCCAAGAGAAGAGAAAGAGCGTCCTCGTGCGCTTGCGAGCGCGCGAAGTCGAACGCGGGCGTGATTTACGCCGACGTAAAAAACGACGGAACGTATTCGAAATAACCGCGGAATGTCCATATATTTCGAAGGAACGTTAAACGTTTACGCGGCAGACGTTTAACGCACATTGACCACATGGTTCGCCTTTACGTTGTCAACAGTGGCCCCTCACGCTGCCGGTCGTTATTATCTCTCTGCTCTCGCCCGAGGAACACGCGCGATATTTTCACAACGCTGTTTCCAACTATTCGTACTGTCGTAGATATTATGTCCGTGGACATATTATTTCTTTCATAGGTTTATATTGAATTCTAATTCAAGGAGAATGATACTCTAAGACCAACATTGTTTAGATTCGTAATTACCTATATGATTTTATTCTGATTTCTCATTTTGATATTCCTTGCTTAGTATTTTGCCTGTTTTCTCTTCCGATTTCTATTTCAAAATGGAATGATTATTGTCAAGTTGATACGCGGCAGTGTTTCCACTTGAGTAGTTTGAAATTTCCCTTCTTCTCTCCCAAAATTTCCCTTTTTTCCCATACTCTACCTTGAATTTTTCTTCACATAAAAAGAATTTAATTATCCTAGATTTTATTATTTGAAAGGCTTATGTAATTATTTAATTTTTTGTTTTGATAAAGAATTTTGGAAATGTATTCAAATTATTTATTTTATTTCGTTAGTTTGCTTAGTTTTAATCATCTTCTAATGGTTAAACAAGTGTTGTCTTAAGTCAAAATCTTAACCCAGGAAAAGAAAATTAAGCAGAAAGTTATTTAAATCTATTAAAAATGTATTAGCGTAGGAATAATCAGTTAGAAGGTAACAGTCGATGCCATTGACTAATGAGTTTATCTGATTAGTCCTAATTTCTAAACTAGTTACATTTAAAAAGGGATGGACTAATGAGAATATCTGTATGTTCTTTACATTATTTTCTCAACTCTATCGAATTTTCCCTCATTTTTCCCTTTTCCCTTTTTTTCTTGTAAGGATAAAAAATTCCCCGAAATGGGAAATTTTTCCCCCAAAGTGGAAACACTGGTACGCGGTAAACGTTTCCGCTTACGTTCACCAGCAAAATCAACAAAGATTGATTGCGGTAGAAAGGGGGTGAAAAGGGATGATCGGGAGCAGATTAGTGGTTTATCGAAGAGCAAACCGAGTGAGGAGTGGGATAGGAGCGATCTACCGAAGAGGAAGGATAGGAGACGAAGGGCTGATGGATCAGATCGAAGAACGCGAGTTGCATTTCAATGTGACCAGCGCGTACGTAAAAGCGTTTGGTGGATTCCACGAGGGTAAAAACCTTCAATGGCGATCGTCGGCGAGAAGGCCCTCAAAGGCGGACGGTGTTTTCGCGATAGAGAGTGAGCTCCATGGAATGCTGGAATCATCGCGTCAACTTTTCGGTTCCGAGCACGATCAAAAATCATTTGGGATCCGTAGATCTAAGATGTCTATAATTCGTGATACTTAGGATTTAGGAAATATAAAATTCTTTGTGATTACACACGATGGTCTGTGTAGTAATTGGAAATCCGAAATAGATAACCGTTTCCTTCTCATTTGATTCTTTGATATCTCAGATCTTTTCAATTCTTGTCAATTATCGAAATGATCGATGATTGGAATTAGTAAATAATCGATCAATGAGTGAGTGGTAAATAAAAATATTTACACATAATAAGATTCCATTAAATAGATGTAATTAAATTTTATTTAATTAAATAAATAGCGTGTCGAAGGTATGTGACTAAGAAAATGTTGGTTAATGTAAGTCAATTATTTTTATCTAATTTTATTCCTTACATTTTAAGAATTTCAGGTCAATAAATTTCTGATTAGTTTGAACATTACCTTCATATCTAATAGCATCGTTATTATCTTAAAACATTTGTCTAAAACGTTCTTAAAACATGTGTCTCGCTGTGTGTCCCATGTGTGCCGTTAAGAACGGCAAATAAATACGAAAGTTCAGGTGCGAAACACGTGGCTCGAGAACAGGCTTCAGGATCCAACGTCCGAAGAACGCGTAGATAAGGCACTTAGGTGACACGTGCTACGAAAATACACGGCGAAGAACCGGCGAAGGGGCGACAAGACAGAATTAGACGCGGAGAAAGAGGCGCGACGTCCGACCGTTTGTTTTACGGCTTCGCCCGTTTCCACGACATCGAGCGCAATTTTTCTTGCTGCGTCCTCCTCTTCTTCATCGTCCTCGTCTTCCTTCTCTCTTTCTGGTGCCTCGCCCGAGCTCCTTTATTCCGGAGAGGACTCGCGACCTGCCGACCCCACTCTGGCGAGAGATTAATGCCCGCCTCGACGTGATTACTCGCGATATCGTGATAATATTCTGGAATATATTCAAAGATTTATTCACAAAATAAAGTTCCACTGAAAGTAAATATGAAGCATGTAGTATATCTTACGTATATTATAAATCATAATGATTTATATTTTTCTTTATTTGTTATTTTAAAATAAAAACACTTGTACTTTGAGAATGTCTATATTTTTTATTTTTATAGTTTTTTTAATAAAGATTAAAGTAACAGATTTTATTTTCTCTCTGTACACGAGATCGCTTTATTGCGTTTTTAAAGAAGCATCTGATTGTTAATATCGAGCGAATAAGAATGTCAACGTTCTATTATATTTAAAACATCCTCAGGAGGGCTGACGAAGGTACTCCCGATGTTTCATTTACGGCGCGGACGGACGGCGCGTCCGCAAATTCGTCAACAGGCACCCCGTTTAAAAATAAGACGTAAGAACACACCATCCCTGCCGAGACGCACTGGCTTATTGGCGTTTCTGCTCATTAGGATAACCTAGGGGGGCTCCAACGCGATAACTCATTCAGCTCTGAGAAAAAGTAAATAGAGCGAGAAACGGAGAAGCGCGTACGCCGGGAATTCTGCGAGCGACCGAGATTATCGAGGAAACGTTTATTTTTGCTCGTTAATTTCACGTCTCGCTTCCGTCGCTCGTTTGTCTCCCGCCCTTTTCATAATCTACGCAGAATATACTTCTCACACTCCAGGATAATCTTTCCTCTTATTAAGACAATATTGTTATGAATTTGCTTGATGGAAAAAATAAATTAAGATCTCTGTTTAAGATTATGTAATTAAATCTTTTGTAAGAATTTTTCCTTGTAATAATAATAATATTACAATGGAAAATGATGATACTGCAAAGTGTAATATAAATTTTGTGCAGAAAAACACAGACAAAGTTTATAACAAACCAATAAAGTAGCGGGACTTTCATAAAATTTCTCGTACTGCTGATAATAGATTGATAATGTAATTATTTTGTCAATTTAGTATTATTATTAGTGTTCATTTATCATTTCATCACAAGTTTTGGTATAAAAAAAATCATCTACTTTTAATCGAAAAATTAAACATTAAAAATTTTAAAATTCTTTCAAATATATTTAATACAATGTCTTCATTATACAGTTAATTTATTAATTTTAGTACTAATTTTAGCATTAATTAGTTACAGCACTTCTTGAACAAAAAAGAATTTATTATGTAATGTAGAACTAACAAAAGAAGATTGTCAATATCATAATCAATGAAATGTTTAAAATATATTAAAAAATATGTGTACCATTTTTAATTTTATATTAAATAATATTCTTTTAAAAAATTTTCACTATTTTTTAAATGCTCTTCTTGAAATATTCAAAAATTCGATTACTACTGACAATCGATTAGGTACATCTAGAACTAAAATTACTTACCACAAATCGATATGATAGAATTATATCATAAAATTATTTATTCTTTTTCATTTAGATATGATGAATGATTCTTAAAAGCTTTCTATTTAAATAAAAAATTAATATCTATTAAATTATTAAAAAATAAAGATTTTTTTACAATTGCTAATATTTTATCAGTGTAGTAGAGTGATTGTCATCATTGTAGAAGAAATCCGTCAATAATATAGAAATCTGTAAATAACATTATTAAATTATATTTTTTTTAAATACTAATCAATATTAAATTTTTTTCTCTAAAATTAGTAATCAATTTTTATCAGTTATACCAACTTATAGGTGTCAAATAAAATTAAAATTTTTCTATTATTTGCGACTCTATGAGATCATCAATCTTATCTTAGAAAAAATATTTTCAAAGAAAGCATTGATAAGATTGCGAAAAATCAATACCGCAAGATTTTTATAAATAGCTGGTTTTTAATTTTAAAAATTAAGAATTGATAATTAAAAATAGATTTTACAGTTAGAAATTAAGAACTAAACAAATTTGTCTTATTAATTAATAAAATAAACTATTTCCTACTCTTTTTTATTTTTTCAAGGCCATCCCTGAGGAAACTGTCGGTAGAGCAGAAAAATCAATATTATGCAACGTTGCCATGTCGAATGTGTTAAGGGTTGGAGTGTCGAAAGTCTTTATGAGAAAGTGGTTTTCGTCGCGGGGGTGAGAAAAAAGCAAAGAGAAAATTCAAGAAAGTCTGATTACACGTGGGTCATGACTACGTTGTACATCACGAGTACGTAACTCGAGTGGTTTTTCACAGTTCGTTCCTTCTATTCAGGGTTGCATGAAACAAGTGTCGTCCGAGAGGCGAGTGTTGCTAATGTCATGCATGCTCCTCAGGCGATGTGAGTCTTGCTTGAGAATTTAGAATTCACATTGACAAACAAGTTGATTAATGAATATATAAAAAACTGCAGTTAAACGGTAAAGCATATGTGAACTCCATTTTTAGTGAACTTCATCATTACGCAAAAATTTAAGAATGAAAAAAATATTAAAATAAAAGAGGATTTAAACAGTTAAAGGTTTGAAAACTTAAAACGGTTTAAAAATGAATAAAATAATCGAAAAATAGGATAAATAAAAGTAATAGATAGCTATTGATTTTAAGATAAAAATATTGAAATTTAAGTTAAAATGAAGGCTTTTAAAAATGTCAAAAATGTGTAAGTAAGAGATTTTGGAACACAGTGAGCTTTTTTAAAAGCTCAAAGATTTGAAAAAGATTTTTAGAATGAGGGGAAGAGGGAGAATTTAAAGACTTATCTAAAGGAACTAATGGTTGAAACTGTTTTATTATTTTTCTCGATAACGAAGATATCTCGAAGTCTGAAATGAAAGAATATATGTAGTTATATAAAGACTGACGTCCAGTAAGGTTTTTGATCGAATCATTCCATGATTTCCAGGATATCAGCATGAGTCTCTGCCCACGGAGACGCTTTCGCATCACTCCTATGCGAGCTCTGGCGGCATTCCTCCTGATGGTCGTGCTGTTCTGGTATAGCCTCAGTCGGCAAGAGATTCCGCAGCAGCCGTGTAGCGTGCCCGAAGAATTTACTGAGAAGTTACACGATCTCGCTTACAAGTCAGTACATTCATAATTACTACTTAAATAAATTTTTTAAATTAAATCCAAAAAATATCAGATGTCTGACAGTTCATGTTTTTCTTCTCAATCATAAGTCTTAGATTTCAAGTCAGAGAAATACATATAATTAATAAAATGTTGCCCTCTCAATTATTGTAGTTTTAAGTTTAAATTTATGTTAGAAAGTTTTTTTTTTTAATTGTTAATTCATAAAGCACAACTCTATTAATGTAAGATTAAAACATTTATCAAAACATATATGCATAATTCCCATAATTCCACCAGGGCTCACTTGGTCCTCACCAAGTTGGGCATCGTTCATTTTCTCTGCCTGGGCGGCCTTTGGGGTCAAGTTCGAATAGGTCGCGCACTTCCGTGGGTTCGTAAAGTGGAGCTATGCTTGGTCGACACGCTCCGTGACGATGTCTTAATCACGAAAGCCTTCCGGGAAGTCGGTTTGAGTGCAACCTATCTTCACGCGGCGGGAATTTACAGGATACAAGAGCACGAGGTTGGCGAGGACGCACCCAAGGTGGAAGTGGTTGTTTTCGAGGAAGACGCAGTGGTAAGAAGTTCCTCCAAAAAATTTCATGTATTTTGTTTAAAATTTATACTAAGAGAATTTTTAATTAATTAATTTTGATGTCTGCAAACTTGAAATAAATGACAATTTTTGAAGAATGCGTCTTTGTGTAAAAGAGACATCACTTGTGTTTTTAATATTTGGTTTAAATACTTTGCATTTATATCGATTTTATTGTAATTATATTTCTTCAACTCTTCCTTGCTTTTACGTCAAGAGCAATATCTGTATTCAGTAAGATTGCGTTTTATCTATCTAGACTATCTAGCACGCTAATGCAAATTCGACGCTTTGTGATCTGTTGCTTTCACTCTTTTATGGGACATTGAAAGAAATTGGAATATATGATTTCCATGCGCTTTACAACGCATCCTGCGTGTGGGACAAGCGAAAATTCCTTTGGCAGTGTCGATTTGTCTAATAAACTGGCGATTCAAACGTTTTATTATCCCTCATTTGCAAGCATTACGATCTAAATTGCCGAATTTATCGGGAAGACCATTAATTGTACGTTATGTACCAAATCCATCTTAGAGGTCTCGGAATTTATGAAGCATATTTGTCTGATTTCGCTGAAAACTATAAAACTCTCATTTTTTAAAACTTTCTGGTTTAAGAACGGAAACTTTAAAGCTAATTCGAAAAAGAAGAAAGAACTTAGAGACATCGTTAACACTTCGGAAAGATCCAATCATGTTGACACTTGCAGACGCAGATGGTGAGGAGGGTCGGCTGGACCAGAAGGGTCCTGCCTCCGGATTGTGAATTCTCACCGAGTCTGCAGTGCTTTCCACCCCAATTAGTAATACCTCCCCTACCGGCGAAACAATTCGGCGGTCGACTGATGCCTGTGCCACGAGAAGGCATAGAATTACAGAAGTATCATTATCCCAATGATTGGTGGCTGGAGATCAAGCCCACTGACTGTACCGAGCTCCAAGAGACGAACGTGTAGTGTACAATCATGGTGCAATTAATTCTAGTGGGATATTAAAACATTGTATAATTCGTTATATCGGAATCATTGTTCAATCAGCTTGGATACAATCCATTATATGGTTTAATTTATAGTATCTACAGTATGAACTGATAATTAGTTTGAGACTATAATGAAGGAAAGTACTGACAGGTATTTTATTATAACTAAGATACTTTTTAGAAGTAGACGCAATGAATAGAAAATGAGCACGTGATAACAAACGTGATTTTGAGTTACCTTAGGATTTATAAATTTAATTTAGTTTTCTAAACGATTCGATCGACGTAAGTGACAACGCAATTACCGCTTATAGAAAGTATTCAAGTGCTGTCATAAGATAAAACGTACGTATTATTGGTAGTGATCGACCGTTAATCATCGTAGCGATTACATTATATTGTTAGATGGTTAAATAGATTAAAGTTATAAGTCATCTTTTTCAACCGCTTCTCATTTCTGAGAATTTTTCTATCATTTTTTTTTCATTTTTATGTCACATATTTTTTAATTGTACCTCTTACTCTTATATTTTGTAATTAGAATTGTTAGTTAAATTTGTAATTAAAACTTTTTATAAACTAGTTATATTTACTATAAACAATTATTGAAATTACAATACAAATTTTTATGCATTTTTACACTTAAAAAAATTTTTTTATTATTTAAACTGGAAATTTTGAAATATTAACATTTACACTACCATAAGTGCTAAGAAGATTAAAGTAAATGTTAACATACATAACATGTATGTGTGAATACATGTTTAATGTTCATATATTCTTCGAAGTATTCTATACCTAATCGTGAAGTTATAAGAAAATATACAATAAAAAAGGTAAACTACATGTATTTAAAAGGCATTGATGGCTTTTAACTTGCTTAATTGTACACTTATTTATACATTTATACACATTACGCTTTTTATACGAGAACATATCTTCTTAAAATGACGTACTTCGTTTAAGCAATTTATCATGGATAACTGTTACTTCAATAGGAACAATTTTTTACAATTTATTATAAGCTGTAATGGCAACCGTAATTATTATTTAGTTTAAAATAGTGAGAAACAATAATACACAAAATGTATTCGTTGTACTTGTATTGTTCGCGCGCGTGTTAATATAATTTTAAATGTAATTGTAACAATACATTTCGTAATGTTATAGTTACGTCCTAAAATCTTCCAGGAGTTGAATAAAAATCTGTAAAATATATTAAAGTGTCTTTTAATTTACTTCAAAATAATTATATATATGTATATGAGACAATCAGGGCACCTTCTTCTATAATTACAAAGAGAAAGTTGTCAAGAGAACTCGAGCAAGATCTCTAGATTGGTGAAATAGACAACGTAACAGCAACATCATTCAAAGCAATGAGCACTTCCACTGAAGAGATCTTTGAAAGTAAACGCGCGCACGCATTACTACACTTCTTATCGAAAGTACCTTTATAGGTACTAGACTGCTTCGTTCACTTTTCACTACACTGGATTTATGGCTCATCATCTTTGACAATTTTTAGCACAAACATCTTTTCTACACTTTTTTAAGATGCTGTATTTATTTTATAATAAAATTAATTTTACGTATAAATAAATTATTTTAATTTATATTAATAAAAAATCAAATTTTTAAGATCTTTTTATAAAGATAATTTTTTTGTTTTGTGTAGCAAGTTTAGATCAAGATTTAATATATTGTTCACAATTATTATCAGAAAAGTTATTGTTATTTAGTATTTTTGCAAATTTGATTATTTGATGTATTGATGTGCGGTCTCTACAAGGATGTAAGAAATACGTTAATATTTCTCAAATTTAAGTCACAAAGAAAATACTTATCTTGTGCAACGTGAATTACGCAGTGAAGTTTGCATGTGATTCTTTACTGGAATGCAATCTTTTATTTTTTGAATTATTGACATTAATTTTTCTATTGTGCCTGTTAGATGCATACAACTTCATTGTCATATAACTTCTTATTTCGTTTATCTGTTTACTTGTGAAATTATTAAGTCTGTTTTGAATGCGTATTTTCCTTTGAGAGAAACTTTTATTGAAAAACAAATTATAATAATTTCAGTCGTTGTGATGACGTGAGCCATTATACACATGTTAAGCAGCTCAAGAGAAATGAAAGAGAAGATTATAAAAGAGAGTTTCTCGAAGACTCCAAGTTTAGTTTCGTTTCGGTCCATGAAGGTTTCATCCGGCTACACGAGTACTTTTTTTCGTCAGAAAACTTTCAATTAGCGATAAAATATATCTTGTTTCAAGTGATACGACAATCTAGAATTGAAGAAATCTCAATATCTAATAATTTTACACACAGTTTTATACTTTTTAAACGTGTGAAACAAAATTACAAAGTTATTGTGTGTGTATGAGATGATTAAAGTAAAAGTTAAATATTTTGGATAAAATGAGATAAATTAATACATAGTGATAACTGGTAAATATTTTCTTATCAGTGTATGGAAAAGATAAAAATGAGAAAAGTACATGTAGAAAATGTTGCTGTATAACTATTGTACATATGTACTTAAGTAATAATTTAATTAAACTATAGTTATTAATTTGAAAAATTATATTCTACAATATATACAGAAATGCAGGTGAGTCAATTAATTAAAATATTAAAAGAATGAATATTGTAAAAATTGTTAATTTAATTGTGATTGATAATAATTTTTAGTTACCTATGGTTATTATGTTCTTTTGCTTAATGCTGGAATTAGTGGAATTTAACGAAACCTACAAAATTAAGCCGTATAATTATTACAATTCCCATCCATGGCGACGCCCACGATGGCATCCGCTTCCAAAGCACCGGAAACATTATCGTTCCAAAAGAATACCATCGCAAAGGTATTATCATTACGAGCCAGACTACCACAGGTAAAACTGAAATTTGTTTTCTGTTTGTTAAATATCTTGAAAAATTTTTTTTGTTTATACTATATTGTTTGTATATATATTTAATATGTATTATTACGTGTATTATACATATTTTAATTGTATTAATTATATATACAGATATGCATCATATCATGAAGATTCAGTGGATATGTCTGACCACAATAAACCTTACGTTATAGTTATACAGCTTCCATATAAAAACGAAAAAAAGAATTATTTTTCTTATCAGCGAAAGCATGTTATTGATCCTTTATCAAATAATGATTATATTGATGACTCCGATAAGCTGAAGGTATATCAGCTAAATAGCTAAGAAATCCAAACAAAAGTGTCAACGATTATTTGTCGATTTTTGCATTGTATTGTAAGATAAACAATATGATTTGACAGTTTAATTAATAAATTTTAAAACTAAATATAAAGAATTTGTAAGAGTCAAGTTGAGTTTTAATTTTAATATTTATATTTGTTTGTTATGTGACATATTTTATATATCAATTTTTTTAAGATTTAAGACTGTTAATTTATAAATATATGTCAATATAAATATTGATTATGTTGTCCTGGGAATATTTTAAAAATTATATTTTATTTATATGGATTGTATTATACTCTGTTTTATATTTTTATAATTTTCTTATCTAATAAGATGTTAATTTTTGTAATTAGATAATTTTTATCTGGATTCTAAAATTATCTTTTCATCTTGCAATAATTATTAATATATTAATATTAATGATTGCAATAACAATAATAAAGAAAATTAAAAGAAAATTGAAAGCAGGATAGTTCGGTTTTATGCTTAATTAAACTATACGTTTTTTAATGTAGTTTTTATTTCTAACGTAATAGTCAACGAACATATTGTAATTGTAAATAATAATAACATACAATGATGTTGATGTGTCGCTGCTGCAGTCTATCTTTGCGCAATTTCGTTTAGTCTCTTGACACGACATCGATAAAGATCGCTCAAACGGATTCTTTCACATTTTAGGCTCTTGTCTACGTCGGAAAATAGATCCAGTCTTACAAACAAAAATTTTCGAAATTCAAATCAGTCTTAAAAGCAATTTAACAAATTTATTAATCAAGTTTAAACATTACTGTAAATATCGTTCGAAGCTTATTAAATTACAACAACTCAGTCTTTTTCAATTTTTGATTGTTACAAATATATAAAGTTTTTATACTTTCAATATAATTAATCTAAAATCAGTTTTTACGAAAACAGCTACATAACGATAGAATATCATAACAGTCTCACTTGATTCGACGAAAATAACTTTAAACAATAACGATCTTTTCCGACGTGCGCCTCTTAGACAATCCTTCGTAACGTTACAATATTCTACAGCCACTTTTGTAAACTTGTATTTAACATTTACACTCGACTCTACACAGCCGTTTTTAATTAATTTTATCTCTGTTACGTTTTTTGTTTAATCGTTTGTGCGTCTTTATTAATCTTCTACGGCTTCACACGCGGTGATTATATAAACATAGAAACATACAAACACACATGGTTTTTTCTACTACGTGTCACGCACGACGCATGTTAGCTTTTCTTCTGTTTAATTAAATCGCGAATAATTAAACTTTGCTTTTTATAATTTGCATTTCGCCATCAACTACATTTTTCGAAGCACTTTATTGCAGGTTTCTTTTTTTTTTAACGAAGCACTTATTTCTTTTTTTACACCCGGGTTATTCAGCTTGTTTTTTATTTCACTTTTAGTTTTTTTTCTGTTTATTTATTTGACGCGTTTTACATTTGATTAAAGGATGTGCAATTTTTCGTACGCCGGTGTTGAATAAAAATTGCTGCGTGTTTTCTCGATATATCACATTTATCGTGAATGCGCATTTTATGCACTAATTTTATACAACAATATCCCGACCTGTTTACGCTGTTCGGATGTCCTTCACTAATAATTTTTTTAATTATGTTGTTTTTTTGCAATTACGTAACGACTCATAGATTTGCGAAACCAATGTTTGTATATTAACGAATAAAAGGCATTCGCTCGGAATTACAGATAATATAGCACAATTTGCATCGAAAATCTGTAGAATACGTAATTCTTGCAAATGTATCGAAACCGGAAATCATTATGTGCGAAGAACATCCTAACTCACGCAGATGTGCGAGATATGCGTGTGTGATTACCGCGGCAGCTATTTACGCACGTGTTTTTTCTGTATGTATATATAATCAGCGTTTCTCTGAAAGACTTAATAATTATATCCGTTGTAATCACAGTCGATGTAAAAGTGTACACAGAGGCGATGCTCATTAATACAATATATCTACAATTTAATCTTTCGTTTACGATTTCTCTCTCCTTTTATCACTTACTTTTACTTCTCATGTCATGAACGATTCACGTCCTTCAACACTCAATCGAATTTCGGTTCGAGTGCCCTCAAATGCGGTCGAGGGCACATCGGAATATTTCATTCAACGGCCGCCATCGCGGTTTCGATTTCACACGTGCGTGCGTGTCTCTGTAAGGCGTGGCACTTGCAGGATATGAAAATCAATCAGACATGTCAAAACTACGCCCAACGACTTCGTCCATTCGCGCTCCTGCGACTCCGCGGTACTAAGAATTCTCATGGTACCGAAACATCCGTGCGGTACCACGGTACCATGGCGTTCTCTCTTCCCGCCGAGGAAGTAGGCCATTCATCGCGTCGATTGGAAGTTCAAAGGGTGAGTTTTGCAGCGTGTCTTAGGATGATGACGAGACCACGACGGGGCTAGGCGGAGCGTTGCGGCGACAGTGTAAGTAGAGGCACGCTGGCAGGCCCTTCCCCGTCGGGCGAGCGTCATACCGGTGTCTCAAAGGTCACCTAGAACATTTATTTTATAATTTGTAATAAAGTTTAAGTGAGAATTAAAAGGAAAATAAAAAATTTGCGAAAGAAGCTGAAAAGACCGAGTTGTAAATTTGTTCTCGAAATAACAGATAGCAGATCAGCAGATCGCGAAAACGGGAATTTTGTTTTATTTAAATATATCAGAACACATTTTGTCATTAAACAATATTAAGACGTATCTTGGTACACGTGCACGTGTGTTAAATCCATTTATCAAGCTGTTGAAAGTAACTGAAGTGGATCACGGTCTGCTATCTCAAGATCGGCGAAAGCCTCAGTAAGCACAAGTGTATGGAGGAATGTCTATATAGTTAAACGCATAAGATAGTGTAATTACAGTGTTTGAAACTGTAATTACGCTATCTTACGTCTCTCTAATTTGGTACATTAAAGTAGACAATTCGGGCACATTTGCTAAAGAGAGTCTGCACATACATATCTTGATACATCTGTATAAACTGCCATTTGAATGTACTTCGTCAGAATAACTTCAACTTGCTTATATAGCACAAGTTTGATTGTTTGGAGAGAGGAAGCACTAATATGATGGCGATAAGCAATACGTTCCCTTTCAAGCAATATGATAGGTCACTATACGAAATATAGGAAATTATTTAAATAAGAAAATCTCATGTGGAAATTTTATTTTATATAATTCATTTTATGTAATTCATACTAAATTTAAAAAAAACATAAACAAAATTGCATCTGACGAAGTCTTCGGAAACGATAAGAAATTGATTAATATAAATCGCTGTTACTTTTTTTTGTTAGTTGGCTTTTAAAAATCGTGTACATCTTGCTTTGTTTGATCTAAAAATAGCCGTATTTCTTGTACAGAGTGGAACTCGATCCTCTCTCGTATCTCTGTAATGGAGTCAATAAAGTCAATGAATGAAATCAACCTACTTCTCGAGTCCCTTTTCTCGATCGTTTCCTCTCGAGCTTCGGTGTTTGAGGTAGCAGGGTGTAATCACCACCAGTATCCCCGCTTCGTTGTCGCGCCACGGGAGGATGGTAGGACAGCGTGGGTGCTCGCGGGGGCGGCGAGAATTGGACACCCTGCGGCAGTAACGAGTAGCCAAGAGTTTGGCTTTGAATGAACGGCGAGGTCGGCGGAAAGTGGTTCGCCACCACCGGTGCCCAGTACTGGTGCGAATACCGGGCTGAGGAATTCCCTGGGGACAGACAAATCTCGATTATCTCTGTCTACAGTTACCCTTTAAAGGTTAGCCTTTAAATTATTGAAGATTTTGGCGAAAGCGATAAATCGCACGAAGTGAAATGTTACGGCACGTTCTGCGCTATTATTATTATTATTATCAAAAATGTGATATATAAGATATCAATTATCAAGATCCACGATAAGATAAAGATGTAAAATAAAAATGACTATGTAAAATAAAAAAGAATTGTTTGATTCACCAAGGAAAAGTGGAAAAGACGACACTTACTGTCATTACGCGAATTGTATTGCCTTTGCGACTTCCAGGTTGATGATCGAACCCTTCCGGCAGTTTCCGTATTAACGGCATCGACGCTGAGGCTTCTCGTGACCCCCCTGTAAGGATTCGATGTGGCGTTCTCACTGGCGGTCGCGACACCAGCGAGTTGCTCGTTAAGGGCGTACAACTTGGACGTAATGTCCTTACCGATGAGGGTGTTGAGAACGACCTTGAGCAGCGGTCTATGCCGGAGCACCCTGAGTAACTTCATTCTCGTCCAACAGATATACGTACTGGGCTCCTCGGCTCGTATCGTCACCTGGAAGACGTCGGCATCGTTTTCATGCGTGGCCTCCCATTCGGGTGAATCGACGAATTGGTAGGCTCTGATGTAATGCAAGTGTGTCCCGTCACAAGTTACCTTCAATCTGGAAACAAGAGGAGAACTCAACATCGAAGCCGCACGCAACATGTCTGACAAAAAACCGCTTCTTTAATAATGAGTTAATGCAGCATACGAACAGAGATTGAGTAAAAAATAAAATGAAAATTTTTAAATTATATTTCTCGATATTAAAACGATGAAAAGTGCATGTCACAGAGATAAGATAAAAGGCGTTTATTAATTCAGTTTCAATTAGCCTTTAATTTCAATTAGGATCAGTCTTCTTTCACAAGAAACGTCTCTATCCAAAGAGAATTAACCTTTAATTAAAAAGAAGGATACCCACTTCCCACGCAAAAGAATAGACAGCCTCCTATCCGCCGGTGTGACCCCTTCCGTCGCGTAGGTCTGGTCGGAATCCAACTTAAGAATTCTCGCCTCCTTCGCCAGTTCTTGGAAATGCTTTTTGCTGACCTTGTAGGGTTTAAAGAGCTTCAAATAGAGTTCGGCTAGTTCGGGGCTGAGAGCCGGGGGCAGAAATCGACAGGCGAGTATCAACGAGTGAATGCCATTTAACAGACCGAGGACCAAGCACCATAACATGGCGTCCAGAGCGCATATGGTGAATCCGGCCCAGAGAGCCGTCAACATGAAACCCGCCGTGAGAAACGTGCGAAGAGCCAAGACGGAAGCCTTGAACGAGCGCGGCACCAGAAACGCAGCCGCAAAAAATAAATTTGCTGCCTGAAATTAATATAATCAATAGTGAATTTCTATTCTAAGGAAATTCAAATTATTAAAGAGCATTTTTTCTTTGATTCCAAAACTTCGAATATAGCGTAAAATCTTCGTAGAATTTTTTGAGGAAGGGGCATATTGAAGACATCAATTATAATTATTACTTATATTACGCAAAAAAAATATTTAATAAACTTTAAGAATTCTTTCAACAACATTTTCAAAGTATCTTCACCTGGAAGAGCTTGTGCTGAGCAGCCTCCCATTCATCGCAATAGCCACCCGATAACAACACCGTCGTGTTCAGTCTCTCGGTGACATTGCTGACCTCAGTGCCGTTCCAGACGTCGTAGGTAGACCACAGTTCAGTATAGTTGAAGTCGTTCAGCGAATAGCCGCCCAGATTCGGCAGACCACTATAATTGAAGGTGTAGTTCTCACTCGAATAAGTCACCGCCGATGTCGATGAGGTGGGAAATGGCGTCGAGGACGAAAGAATGCTGCTGCCGGCTGTCACGGGTGAATCAGTCGTGTTCGCCATTTTTTGTCGAGGGCGCGTGACACGTGCCATCACCTTTGACTCCTGCAAGTCAAACATCAGTCCCTTCTAAATATCAATCTTCAAAAATTCGTAAGAATTATATTTGCCAATGTATTATATTACATACAGAGAAAAAAATTTTTTGATATAACTAAATATGTTTAGTTGACAATATTTTATTAGTTCAAATAAATGTATTTTTAAATTAAACATACATCATTTTTCAAAATACATTTTTTAAATTAACAAATATTTGCTTGACAACCTGTGATCGCAGCAGGATATAATTGAATCAAGAAATATTATTTTAATTTAATACTTTTTTTCTCAATGTATATTTTTTAAATTGCATTCATAAACAAATATCTAATGCTATTTTCCTTAAAGCATCCTTTAAAAACTAATATTATATAAAATAAAGTAGAAATGCGATTCAAAGATAAGAAAACCAATTACTAAATTTAGCAGATTAAATATTTAATACTACAGAAAGCGTGAAACCTCGTCAATTTCTATCGACGGCAAAGTGAAATCTCTATTGCTGAACGGAGCGACTAATTAAGGTGTCCCATTTCAAGCCAGAAAAAATTCCTTTTTAAACAATTTCTCGATATTCGCTTTCCAACACGACCTTCTATATCGGAGGCGTAGCATATATTCTTGCCCTTAATTTATCTAAATTACAATTAAGCACTATCTGTCAGGTTTATAGCAGAAGCCAAAAGCGACTGAGCGATTAACGTGGAATATCGATTTGACTCTTCGTGATTCGGGATGTAATATCTGAGTTTTATTATCTTCGAGGTCGCGAGGGCCTGCGTGACTTTAGCGTTTCGTTTCGCTGCCGACCCAAAGATTTTGCGGTATATTTTCTAGCCGAAACGACGAAAATCTCGAAATAGCATGCAGTTAAGGATCGACCACGTCATCGCCATCAGGAAAGTCGATTTTATCAGCTTTTCAGCTGAACTGTACAGAATGCGCCCGAAATTACAGAGGCGTCTTGCAGACGCAAAACCGGACAAAACCTTTTGGCACGTGTCTCTTGGCTTTCCTAGACTGTCTTCGAAGATAAATACTGTAATTTATACTCTGAAAGAACATATTGAGTTTCATATAAAACCCATTTCTCTCATATAAAACCTATTTCTTGCTTTTACTTTGATCCAACGATTCCACGTGATTTCTTACTACGTAAGTTAAAGCAATTTGCATTCTAATAGATTTTTTTACATTGAATAGAATAAATGTGTGCAATTCTCGTTCAGAATTATAAATTTGATGTTTAACGATAAACATACTGATATCTATCTACGTCACAATAAATATCTGTTTTACATCACATAAAATCAATCATTTTACGCATATTCTTTTTTTTACAAGGAAAAGTATGCCGTTTTTTATATTATACATAAATATATTTATATTAGTTCAGTTATTAGTTCAGAATCGATTGTTATTTAATATGAAAGTCACTGATTCGCGCAATCTTATAAGAATCAATAAAGAAAAAAGATCACGTGAAAAAAAATTTCGATTATCTTATATTGCGAAGCATGCTGTCGATACGAGCTGCGCAACCAGCTAGAAGCGGCCAGAAGTGCCATTTAATGTCCTTTCCGCTGACATAGCACGCGCCAATGAACCCGTTTTCGGAATGATTCAATATCATCATTCGATTTTCGATATTTCCGTCCGGGGTGAGCTGGTGTCACGCTTCCATCTAACGGAACTACGTCAGCCTTCCCGGAAATTCGTTAGGACACTCTTTCCGGCCTGATTCAACTATCGCACAATAGATGTACTGAAATCCAGAATCAAGGGAGCGTGTATTCGTGGATAACTATTATCGGAGTTCTGGTTATATCTTTCTACGTCTTTCCTCTACATATAAAGATTGAATTTTTGCATTTGACTGCGAGAGAGCGATATCTGAAATCTATATCCAAAAGAGGACACTATAATTAATTAAATGTCCCAATTGACAACTAGGTTCAGTCTATTCTTACAATTCGTAATATTGAATATGACTTACGAATATAAATAACATCTTTGATCGCTTACTCTGACAGTTTCACTTGTACAATCTATAATATCTCACTCTATGAGATATTGCTCTCATTATTTTTTATAAAGTGTTACAAACCGACGACCGAGATTCCCCAAATAAAACGGTCGATGTAGAATTTATATTTAAAAGCATAGTTATATGGGTTGTATCATATTGTGAATTGCGGAGAGAAAATTATAATTATATTAAGAACATCCAAAACCGGATATTTACGCTTGATTCATCTTTGATATGATCTAGTTTTGTCTGAGAGATTTCCTGAACGTATTAACTTGATTTCACGTTCGTGTGATCCCTAAAGAGTTAACGTCTGCCTGCTGCAAGGGCAGCTCGTGCATTTCGTTATGCAAATCCTAATTCGCGGTTTAGGCCGCGCCGCGATACAAGTTTGATCCTATCTTGATATTCTTTCGCTTAATCTCGCCGTGACGTGAGCTACTCCTCGCGAAAGGAAACGCGAAGTAACTAGATAATCAGCTTTGCGAGTGAGATTTTAACTGCAGATTTCATCAGCTCTTGTTATGCCCTCTGTGTGAGTGTTCTATTCTCTTAATACATTCTATAGACATTTCGTCCTAATTACTGTAGAAACCTTTTTTTTAGAATGTTATAAATAATTATGTATGTAATATATTGTAAATGCGCAAATATATCTATTTTAGACCACTTTGCAAATGTGTAGTGTATTAACAATCTTTACATATTCGCGAATTGGAAAAAGAGGATAAAAAGTATAACGCGAAGCGCTTCTGAAACATTTCTAAAATGATAATTTTAAAAAAATTAAATGAAAAGTTTAAAAAGTAAATAAAAATTTTTAATCTATCTCTTTGTGTCTTGAGACATTTTGAAACATTTTTGAGACATTTTCTTTACTGTAATCCGATGTTACCTGCGTTGATGTATTCTTGCTTGGATCGATTGATCCATCTAGTAACGTGATCCATCTAGTAACGTTACAGCAATAATTCGCATGAAACGAATGAATTTATCGATAATACTTCTTATAAACGACCAAAAAGTTTCAAGGTCATCGTGCCTCTGTATCGACTTAGCTCGTATGGTAATTAAGCACGAAAGCGGAGGCTTTCGTGACTGGCTGTGCTCGCTATCGCCCCAGAAGACTTATTTGTGAGTTTTGCATGGGCTCGGCTGGGTCAGGGTAAATCACGTGACATCATAACAGGGTGTGGTAATTTACGTGAGGTTCTAAAAGCCTCCCTGCAACGTGTGCAGCTTGCATTTACGACGTGTCAAATTTTTACCCGCGCGAGATCCAATTTTGAAATTATAGATCGAATTCCAAGAAGAATTTTTAGGAAAAGAATCTCGTAAATAATCGATGACAAACAGCATTAACATCAATAAAAATATATAATAATTTATATGCGTGTCGTGTACAATACTTATCTCGATTGCTTTAAATAATCGTATATTACATTTGAATAACTCTGTATTAATTTTCACTTCAAATTTAATGAAACAAATTAACAGCTTAAAAGGGAAATCAACTTCAAAGCTAACAAATAATTAACAGCTAAATGATAGAATAATAATGATATTTCAAAAGATCCAATACGTTTACACATTGTGTAACGTTGAATTAAATATTATTTGAACATTATCTTCTTCTCGATTGGTTTTTTTATTCAAATCGGGTTAATTAACTTCTTTCAATTCGAGCCAACAAATTAGCGTCGATAACGGGAAAAAAACGAGAAAACCAATATGCTCTCTTTTATTGCGCGTGAGTCCGTATGTAAATTGGGTCTCCTGAAAATATGAAAATAATCTTGTCGACGTACAAGATATGGCTCGCGTGACGACAATCGCTTCCTTGCGATTTTACTTCCGTTTGCCACTTTGTTCCGACCTCGAAGATGTCGGCTTGTATAGGAAACGCCAGAGTTCTATTAATTTCAAGATATTTTTAGAAAATAAATGAAATTTAATTGGAGGAAGTTTAATCTAATCATGAATATTTAAATTGCACATAATGTAGACGTAAATGGAATATATCTCTCTGTATCATGAAAGAAAATCCCAATGGAGATAATTCTGTTATCCGTTTATTCTATTATCTGATAGAAATTCAAAAACGCTGGAAAGTCGACTATGTATAAAAATGCAGATGAGGAAGATGACTAAAATGCAACAGCGTCACGTAACCATTCCGGTGTCACGTAACCATTCTGGAATCGACCTGGAATCGCCAAGTGGTCACATTCTGCCATTCGCTTTACAATGGACAGTGGCGGTTTGTCCGACAGCTTTCGAATTAGATTAAAGCTGATGGAGGGTTTGAAGCCAACCCTTCGCTCTTCGATCCCTCGATTCCTACCGAAACGATGGCTGACAAGCCGCAGGAGACGGAAACAGTTCCAACAGTGTGGCGTTTGATCGGTCAATTCAATTTATGTCGATGGGATTACCCAACTATTTCCTTTGCTCTTCAGAAGAAATGATTCGTCTATTTTCGAAAATCACTGAAACTCTCCGTAAATTTTCAGCATTATATCCTTGTACCTCTACTGTATTTTCTTTATCTGAGAATCTCCGGATTTGACGGCATTCTCAATATCATTTAAAAATTCGTAAAAAAATGATTAGCAGATAAATAGATTTTAAATTTCAGAAAAACTAGCTAGATTGTTGTCAAAATTAATATAAAACAATCGTTAATTAAAATTTGTTTTAAACTGTTTCAATTTCTCAAAAATTAAAATAAGCAAAAAAAGCAAGATTTAAAAAGTAAATCATTACTCAGTTATTATTTTGACAAAGTGTAATATGTTTACTGAACACCTATGTATAACTGATTGTGAGTCGAATTCATATTTATATTTTTGACATAATAGTAAAGAAAAATGACTTAAGAGATAGTAACGTCCGCAAATGTAAATCTCGATTCTTATAAAAATGTTATTTATTGAGTCAAGGTTCTTACTGGACGTTGGATTTGCGCTTGGATTTACGCCGGGAACACTTGTTGCCCCGTCAAGTTTATCGTGAGCGAGTTCATCGCATGTAAATAGTTTTACGCGATTTTACGATCTTTGTCCGAGACTCGTGCGTGATTACTTCATAAGTCACAATCGTGCATGTATACAGCGCGTTGTCCCTTTATCTTCTCCTCGCGTCACTATTGATTTTCAATTATATACTTTTCTTTTAGTCTAAAATTACGAGTGTCGTTCGTACGATCATGTTGAATCAAATTAGCTAACATTAACACGCAAATCGATCCTATTATCGTTATTTGATGTCGAAGAAATCTTCATTAATTAACTGTAAGTCCTTCAATTCGTTTGACTAATCTAAGTTCTTTACTACTTAAGCCAGCAACAAAAGACTCGCTACCTAGACAAGTAGTAAAACTCAATCGCTACAGTCGAGCGTAAAATTCAGTCCTACGAATCCCGAAGCTGTTTATCATATAAAGTGGTGATCTTACTCTGAAATCCAAGGGAAGGAAAAACGAATATCCAGGAACAATGTAACGGAAAATTTGCGAGAAAAAGTGTGATATCGAAACAATGTTAAATATCGCATCAATAAAAGAGAGGAAAGTCGATTTTCCGAACTATCGAAGGTTACGGTATAGAAAACGCTTCGATGGGGTAGCGTTTACTCTTCCAGTAAACAGCCAGCTGTCTACAATGTAGCGTGTGGGGTTGGCGCGAGCGTCGTACGAGAAGAGAGGGCTATCGACCCTATCGACAGCGGCGGAACCACGCGGTCTGCTACGTGCAACTCCTTTCTTAAAGGTCGCGATACACTGCGACACACGTGTCAGCAAATCGACTGCAAAGTGTTCGACGTTTTTGTTAAAATGCGTTATTCGAGTCTGAAATTCAATTCACAGGTGAATTTTTTTGTTCAAGATGGAAAATATTGACACGCGGCTTATTATGCAGCTGCACGAATCAACACACTGACGCTGCGTCATATTGCGAATTCAGAGGCGTTTGCACACATGTACATAGTAGCTAGGTTCACCGTGAAAATGTTAAATATATTCAGAATATATTAATAGTAATAATAATAAACATTTTCTTCCTTGTGTGTGTGTGTGTGTGTGTGTGTGTGTGTGTGTGTGTGCGCGCGCGTGCGTGCGCGTGTATGTGTGTGTGTAGTGTGTGGAATATATTAAATTATAAATTACAGCTATAGAATTATTTAGTTTATTTAATTAGATCTTTAATTTTAAATGTATATTTATGTTACTATAAATAAAATTATAATATATTTGCTATTTTCACAATGTGAAACTTTCAATTTGTATGAATTAGAATTGAAAACATTCCTTTTTATTAAAGTCAAGTTCGTTTTGAGCTTCCTCGAGCATTTGCAAAGCTTCATTTCGTTCTCACACGCTGAATTCTTACGAAATGCAAAGTTAGCGGTTAGTTATTTGCAAGTCTCGTCGTCTGTTTTGCACGAACGTAAAGCAACAGGTAAATGCTCTAGTATCGCATGTCACAATTAATTTCTTTTGCGTCGAGACACCGCAAACGCGACCGATTAGAGAGATTATGACATAAGATAGAGATCTTGATGCTTAAAAGGAGTATTTAATTCTCTGTAACACGACCTTTCACTTTTGCAAAATGGCACCATTTTCCACCTCCAGTTTATACGAGATGTTTTAAGTCTGTCGCTATTAACTTTTGTAATTTTAATAGAATGCTTCAATTATCACTATTAATACGTTGTATTTTAAACTATTTATGTATTAGTATTCTAATCTTTAAGTCCTTACCTTATGGTGGATAAGCGATATGTCTTTTGGAGTGTAAGATGATACACCTCAGTCTACTGTGAGTATGCGACGACAGCAGCGAACATGAAGGCGCTGAGCTCTCTTTGTCCTCGTCGGAATCCGCGACGCGAATGACGATCATTCCGCGCGACACCATCGCGACCGATTATTTTTTTAAGTAAGCTTGTACGCAAAAAAGAATCACGTAGATCGATCACGTAGATCACCACAAGTAAAGTCACAATAATTATCGTGAGTTTCCCGTGATTTGTTTTAACGAAACGTTTCTTGGTTTCTTCGCTGCACAGTCGTCGATGCCTGAAACATTACACGATTTACAAATCAACAAGAATCTAACTTTTCCCTTAACTATTAAAGAGTTAAACAAGCGTTGCAATCTTGTCTGCTGGTACTGCAAAGTTATCCGATAAATTAACGCAAGTTGATGAAAGTTTTGATGATTAAACCGCACGAAGCGATTATAAATGCAATTACTCTCGTTCCTATTTATTTTAATTTAATTTAAATTTAGTTGACAAAATAAATATAATTCTTAAAACCAATTTTTAAATTTTTTAGTGAAAATAGTATTATGTATTAAAAGAAACAAGAACGAGAAATGGAGAGAGAGAATCAGAAATATATTCTTCAGTTATAATAATTTAAATTTTAAACTTTATATATTAGTTTCAAATCGTATGTTTAAGCCGTTTAAAATATTAATAAGAATTTTATTTTCGAATAATTTAAACCAAAGTTTTCAAGAGGATGAAAATTTCTGTTAATAAATATTAAATATTAAATATTAAATATTAAATACAGTTAACAAATTAAAGAAAAAATTAAAATTTTTAATTAATTTTTTAATTTAAGTTGCAACAGTTCAGTTTTCTGTTAATGTAGAAAGTTTAAAATACATATTTTTCGTGAGAATGAACGAAGTATCATAATTTTGTTACGCAGCGTCATGAAGTACGATCTATCATTCATTATTAACAATGATAGCTCGTTAACTTTCATTCGTAACCCAATTACATTCTGCTGACTAACATACGTAACATCAAACGACCATTATTACTCTTCCAAAACCCCACGCAAAAGTCATTAAACATAGATTATCTCTTTCGGTATCCTATAAGTCTCGCAAGTAATGTCAGGTGTTCTTACATTAATTACAGAACTGTCAAAATAATCTCCAAAGTTGCCTACATATATAACTAGAATTATTAACAAAAAGATGTATTCTGACATAATATTCATTAGCCAATATCTCAAGTGCATCATTTTTTATCAACGTAATTACGCGATACATTTTATTTCTTTCTTTTTCTCTCTCTCTTTCTCTCTTTCTGTATAAAGTGTTTTTGAAGCTTTTCGATTTTTATTGCTACATCGAGCATAAAGCAACGTGAACGAATAAACAACGATATTGTTGAAGTCTCTAACGAAAGCAACAATTACGCGTTCAAGATGTATGTTTTTATTGCACTACTGATCAATAACAATCATACATCACGCTCATCAGCTCTCATTTGCGATCCCCGTAAATTTCCCACGCGATTACATACTGCAGTCCAGCAACGAGATTATCATTCTCAGCGCTCTCTTCTCTGGTAGTTTCGCTAAGTTATTTGAAAACGCGCGACAGCATCTTTCTGTCCCTCTTTCCCTTTGTCTTTTTCTAGCATCCCCTGTTCTCAACGTACCGGATGTTCCGTTCGCTTGTCAGCAGGGATACAGCATCATCAGCTTGGGAAACGGATCGTATTCTTCACTGGAGCACTGTTTACACTGGAGCAAGCTGGACGCCATGGTCACTGCCACCAGAAGCGAGAAAGAGCGGTCCTCAGCGACAGCGTGTCCTTCATCCTGTCGACGATGATGACGGTAGCAGTGGCGGTGGCGGTGGCGGTGGCGGTGGTGGTGGTGTGGTGGCGGTGGCGGTGGCGGTGGCGGCGGCGGAGGCGGTGGCGGAGGCGATGATGTTCTCCTGTTCTTCCCACGGTATCCTCTTTACGGAACGCGACCTCATCGGTGGAAGAACGCAATATAAAGAACGACAGCCACTTGTACATTCATCTCCGCGCGGAGTCTTCTCTTGGCGATGTGTGCACGTACTCAAAGTACGCCAGCCAGTTTTGCTTCTTTGTTGGTCACCCCGCGGAGCTTTTCTCACCTCTTTTTCCGCCTCCCCCCCCTTCATCTGCCCACCTGTCCACCTTCAACCCCCTCGCTCGATCGCGCTCAAGCGCGCATCCCTCTCGCTCTTAACTGCCCCGACCTGAGGGCGCGAAACTGTACACTCCGGAGGTTGCACTCCCGCACGATGACGCGCCTCTGGGGGCTCTCGCGACACTAAACCACCCTTGGAACTAGCACCACGCCCTCCGCGTAGGTGGCACCACCGCTCGCTAACCCCCTTTTCGAGGCCAAAGCACCTGCTATATGTCTCATTCGAGGGTCCTTCGCGCGCGAGTGGTCTTCCTCTTCTATTAATCGAAGATTTGATAGAAGAGGGAGATTTTTCTACTCGTTATCCTTCATACTTTTGCACGCAATTCTTTTCTTTCGTACTCAATTGGCTTTTTCGTAGTAAATATTCATAAAAGAATAAAATTCAGGGGAAGGAAAAAATATCTTTTAGTGAACAATTACCAACAATTAGACCAACGTTACAATTAAAAGGATAAAAATACAAGTATATGATAATAATTTTGAAATATATAAGTATTTATTTCAAAAATCAACTTTAATTACCACAGATTTTCCTTCTCAAAGTACTTTCAGGAAATTTTATTAGGGACATTTAAAAATTTTTGTAAGGGATAAAAATAGAATCAACATAAATAAAAAATTAACAAAGAATTTTATGTTTAATACCGTATTCTTATTTATTCCTCTATAAATAAGTTTTTTAAAGTTCGATTAAATATATAAGTATTTCTCTCACATTTTTGGTAAAAATTTTTTTGGTAAGAAATTTTAGATTTTTACTATGATCGAGTATTTGCTATTCTCAATCAACTTCGATATTTACAAAATATTATAGGCGCATCTATAATATATATGTTTACTTATAAATGTTGGATTTATTTATTTAACGTTTGTTTTTTCCGAAAATTATTCGGAATATTTTCGTAAACACTATTCTTTTTCACGAACTAGAATCTTCATTCTTTAAGAAAGCGTCGTCAAATTTGATATTTACACATATGTACACATGTATATAATATTAAATTTACATTATATAATATATCTACTTTTCGAAAGGTACCTTCGTTGCGAATTTTGTTGCTAGGCAACAAATCTACAGAATGTGCATATATATATATATATGTACAGAGCGCGCGCACACACACATACACATACACACACACGCGCGATATTGCTATCAGTATAAAAAATGTAATCTTTTAAGTGTTACCTATTCTGCACAACGAAATTCAAGGGATTAAATTAGCTAATTAGGAAATAATTTAACACTATAACTTCGTTCTGGCAAATTAAAATTCAGAAGTATAAATGCATTTAACGGAAGTAAAAGTATGTGCGTTCCTTTTTTATTGCTAATCCTCGCATGATGGCCAACACTCCGCGTTTTTGTAGTCAAAAGCCTGTATATCATGCTCGACGTCATCGGCGTCATCCATCACGTTCTCGTAATTCGAGTAGTTGGCGTAATGCTATTCCTCGTCGACGATCTCGCAGCTGTGATACTTGCTAGAGGAGTCCAGCCAGCTCTCCACACCGCTGGAAGCTAGATCGTCGCAGGACGGCAATTCCGGAAGGGGTTCCATGCTCGGTGCGCCCTTCTTCGTCAGGTTGTTTACCGTGCGTTCCTTGGATTTCGCGCTGCTAACTGAAATCAACGATCATTCAATGAGACAATCGATTATTCACGTAAAACAAGGTGCGTAGTAGAAAGATAATTTCCTCATTTTTAAATTCCCGCAGAATGCATAAAACATAATCTGTAATTCGATTAACTTAACTTTGGTCTTGGTAAAATACCATTGTCAAATGTCGGTTTGGTCTCTTTCTTGCGGATCAGCGCAAGTTGTTTATAAACTCGAAGACTTCTATACTTACCGCTGATCCCTAAACCGGCGCTGATCGTAGGAAGACGAATGTCCAAGTGTGATCCTTTGTCCGTAACTATCTAAAATTTCGGTATAAGATCAAAATACCAAAGAATAGAATTACGGGAAAGATTTTATATTAAAGGAAATACAACTTGTATTAAACGTTATTACATATTAAGATTATTTTGAAAGTCTTTAATATAACAATTTTTATATTTAATAAAATGTATATATATATATATATATATATATATATATACACATACACGAGAGAAAACTAGAGTTTTGTAAAAAGAGAGAGAAAAATGGTTTTAAGATTTAAAATCTATTGATCCAATTTAAAAATAATTTTTGTATAATTCCTTTGTATAATTCTTTTAAAAAAACACCTTGTTATTCATTGCGTACAGCTTCGTTGCGATATCTCTCGCCACCAGCGTGGTTAAGACAGTTGCAAGATAAGTTTCCTTTACAAGCAGATATTCCAAGGCTGTCCGCTGCCAATACAAATATCTGCAGGAACTCGCTGCTACGATAGATACCTGCGATATTTAATTTAATTTAGAAGTTTTTATGAATAGAATAAAAAACCGAAGTCGTACCTTAAATTTATCGTCGACGGAAGCTCGGGAGCTTTCGAATTCCGGCGAATCCAGAAATTCACAGGGCAGTATCGGATGCAGAAAATTGGTGTCGCTCAAGACGTTAACTTTCCCAGTGAGCAGCAAGCCTAATCTATCTGTTCTCGTTAGATTTTGCATCGCGTACGCCTCGCCAGCGTGAAGAGACATTATCGTCGCAAATTCCGAGGATACTAATCGCTTGAATTGTATCCGTGAGACCTATGCGAATTAACAAAATTAAATAAAAGAAAGGATTAATTCCAAAGATTTTTTGCGAGAAACTTACTTTGAAGGGATAAAAGAGCGTGTGATAAGCTTCTTCCAATTCGGGATCGAATCTGATGGGTCTCATTTGATAAACGATATACACTAATTGACAGATATTGAGCAATAGAAAAATGAAGTTCCAGGAGAAGATATCTGGTGCGCAGATCACGTGCCAAGCCCATCCTGATAGCAACATGAAACCTAAAAACAGATAGTGATGGGATTTAGGGGAAATTTAATAATTGCAAATTAAGGGAGATAAAATTATCAGATTTTATTAAGATTTATAAAGTTAGTATTATATAAAAATTAATGACTTCTCTTAAACGTGCGTTCTTTTCATGTATAATTGTCTGATTACTTGCCTATGATTAGCATCGAGTGCATAAACAGAATTCCTTTTTTCGAGGACGGCGCCGCGTATGACAGTGCGAAGAAGAAATTCGCCAGCTGGAATAAAATGTGTTGGGGCTGTTGCCAAAGACAGAGTGCGGGGTTTCCTTGAAAAGAAGAAATAAAATTGGTAGATTGATTTATTTGCTTTTCGTAAACTTTCTATTATTTACATAAATGCGACAATATTTCTGTCGCGTGCGACGTCTTTTCACTCATATGAACAGTTTTTATTATCGCACCTTTACATCTTTGTAAAAAAAAAATTGAAAGAAACTGCTAGTTCTACATGTTTTTAATATGTAACAATTTTGTAATCAATACGAAAGAATAAACTGCTGTAAAATGCAACAATTTTCTTCGAAAGCTTACCGAAAGACGTGTTGTTGTACGACGGCAAAGGATCGTGACCAAATCCAGGACTCATTTTTCTCAAAGCAGAAATTACACTATTACGAGTTAAAATATATTATTGCGGGTACGAGAATCGACTGTTCATGTTCAGTGATATTTCTCGGACAAGAGTTTGATGTGTTTTCACCCCTCGCACACGCGGATACTGAAACATCTTCCATAGGGCGCATGTGCTGGTCCCACAAAATCGATATTGTTTCCCGTTGGTCCGAAGGGATTAAATGTGATAATTTTGCAATACCGATTCGCGATAAAGAAAAATTATACGATACCGGATGTATGTTTATATTTAGAAAAAAATAAAATACATTATAACAAAAAGGAAAATACATTTTTATAATACACAGAAAGAATTGAAGGAAATTTAAAAGAAATTATTCTCAGACTTTATTTTAAAACTTCTTTTGAATTCTTTTCAATTTTGATTATTTTTAATATTTCGGTATTATTTGAGAAATTTATAGACAAATTTTTAATTCAATTTATGAAATAATCTGTGACAATGTAATTAAATCCTCAACTTGAGTTTCTTTGAAAAAAAGCACTAAATGAAAAACTCTATGAAGAAAAAGCACAAAAAATGTAATGAACATCTTTAATTTCATTAAATTCAATTTGTAGTTGGATCAAGAGTTATAAATTAAAAATAAAGACAAAGTCATGAATTTCAAAACGTCAGTTATTTAAAAATAATTCGTCCGTTGTAAAATGACAAAAGAGTAAAATTTTACTAATAATGATGTTAAAAAATATTAATTTTTCCATTTTCGAGATTTTCTAGTTCCCGATGTCACGCACAAAATATTTTTCAAATGGCTAGGGATATTTCGTCGTGAAACAACGTTTTCATTTTTTATGTTTGCAGCACTGATATGATTCGACGCGCGCTTCCGTTCGACCGGCAAGGCGCTGAAGTTACTGCGGAATCGATAAAGAGTTCAGAATGGAAGCCAGTCATAAACAGCTTATTTATCTTCGCAATAATCGGCCGCCGCGAGCGCTTGCGACGTGCGACAAATCGTTCTGGGGTTTCAAGTGAGTGTAAAAGAAAATCGGCTGTTAATATCGCGGCTCTCCGCGGCCCGACATCCGTTTCCTTGCACAATTAAGTGGCTGACGCAAAAGTTAACGCGTTTCTTGCGCGACTTAACCTCCCAGAACGAAACCAAAGTGCGTCTCTGAAAAACTCTTTGTCGATCTTATATCCTAATTTTGCATTGTTTGTCTGTTCATTTACTTTTGTTTGATGAGAAGAAATATTTTTTGTCTAGATAAATTTCTTTTTTGTTCAAATTTATTAGTGATATTCATTATATGTAGCTTTTATGTATTGCAATTAAGTGTATTATAATGAACGTTCCACAAGTGTTGACAATTAAAAATGCTATTTTCCTACAGCTGCAGATGATCAATGTTGGAAGGATGGTATTGCAGATCTATTGCCAACAACAATGCAGATGCAGAAGAAGAAGACGATGAGGAGAGTCCTGAGGAAGAAGTGCCTAACTATAAGGACCAGTATCGTAACCTCAAAAGGAAACTAAAATTTTTGATTTATGTATGCAAGGAACATTACAGTATGTCTAATACTTTTCCATGTTATTTATTTCAAGATATGTATTATGTTGCAGGAGAATGAATGTTTCCAGGAAGCTTTGCGTTCTACACAAAGAAAACTACTCAAGGTGAATAGGGACAAGAGTTTCCTATTGGATCGTCTGCTGCAATATGAAAAAGTAGATGCATCATTCAGCGAAAGCGACGAAACTGAATCGTCAGACGAGGAAATTGTTCGTCTTGACAATTCCAAAAGGTAAGGAAATAATATTATACAACAATCTGATTATGAAATAGAAGAACCTTTGTTTTAAATCCATGAGAAACTATTCAAATAATTTATTTATAATTAGTCATTGTAATAATATATAATATAATATAGAAAGTCATATGAGGTACAATTTCTTTCATCAATTGTTTGTTACAATATATACGTGACAATATGTAATTTTCAGAAAAAAAGTTGAAATGAATATCAACAATCATACTTCTCATCATTCGTCAATGGTTACAAAACCTCTTAGCACTAGCAAGAAGAAAAGAAGTACACCAAAAGTTGCTAAAACGAACAACATACCTGTAGTAAGTGAATTTATATTTCATGTAATATGTTTAAAAGTTAAATTTTATTATAAGATTTATATTAATTGAGATTCTTTTACTATAGGTACAATCCTCGAATAATATGGTTCCGGTGTCCCTGATGTCTGATGGACACATGACACCTGAAGAAGTAGAAAGACACTTGGAATCTCGTCAGACATATCTGGAACTTGTGCCAGAGAAAGCACCACCGACAGTTCCGACAGAAATGTTTAGTAATGATCCTTCCTTGGACAGGTAAGCTTTCGTTGCTGATAGATGTTATTTATCTCTTTTTAGGTCTTTAATAAAAGTGAAATTATTAAAATAAATTTTTTTAGTGAATCGAACGAAATTGGAGAACTTGAGACATCGCCCAGTAATATGGGTGAAGATTGCCTCAGTGTGGACATGATGGCGGAGTGACAAACATTCGTTTATAGTTTACTCATTAATTATAAAGTGCACATATAGTTACATGGCTCTTTAAGATTATTTCACGCGACTAACTCAACTGTATCCAATATAATATAATACAAATTTTTATACACACACGGTAATAAAGGATACTCCTAACTTTAATCTCCTTTTCCAAGTATATCTATGAATATGAATTATGATGCATCTGTCTTATGTTTTACGCAGTTTGTTTGTTTATATTTGCAGAAATTTCATTCTCGTGATGATTGAAGAAAATAATTCGGTAGCCAACATTTTAGACAGCATAATTTCGAAAATAGAAATAGAACTAGAGCAGAAGTCATCATTACACACAAATCAATCGGAACTCGAAGATGTTATATTAGAAAAAAGAAACGAATTATCATGCGATTCGGTGGACGTAAACTGTCGTATTTGTTACGATCCTAATCAAGAACTACCTATTATATATCCATGCAAGTGCAAGGTTCGAGAGAACAGTGTAAATAAAAATTCAATTACGTAATAATATGGAGAATTTAAGAGTTGAAAATTTCTAAAGATACAGAATATCATATAAACATTCACAGTTTTATATTTTTTATTTCATCTTTAATAAATTATAAATATTTATGAAGTAATTTAATTTTTTCAATAACATATATTTAAAAAAAAATGTTCAACTGTTCACAAATGTTCATTTCAATAATTACATAATTACAATAATGACAATTGGAATTAGGGAACAATGGGCGCAATCCACCTGAAATGTTTGGAGCGGTGGTTAGAAGAAAGCAATAGAAACAATTGTGAATTGTGCGGTTATGTGTTCCGGATCGAACGAACGCCTCGATACAAGGTTTTCCGGTCCATTGTAGTTTGGTTGTGCCTGAATCAGAACGAACATCAGATATATGTCCGCAATGTAAAGGCCGATCTACTCAGATGTCTTGTAGTCACTCCAGTAATCATCGCATGTTCTTATATCTGCGTAGTAGCTGCCGATTTTTATGCTACGAATAATTATGACAATTTTCCACCCGCGCGATGGACCACCTGTTCCCTATTGTCGATGATGGCGCTACTAATCCTATCTTTCTTTGTCTGGATCTACATGGTGCTACAATATCACCATAAAGCATGGTTTTACTGGTGGCAGAAGACCAGTAACGTAAAAATTGTTGATTTAATATCAGAAAATAACTTTACTAGAAATGATAAATGCGATGTATTGCAAATCTGACGATGGATTCTGAGAATAATAGAAGAGTTGATTAGGAGGCTCGTCGTTTGATGGAGATCTTGCCACGACTCAGCTGCGATGTGTAAATGCGTACTTTGCTGCTGTCCGATACTTTCTTCACCCAGATCTGAAAAAATATGCACCTTGCGAAGATCCGCGATTTATTTAATGCTTCGAATACTTACCGCTTCGGTACCGATTGCGGAAATGTTTGCCGCGAATCTATTAAGATCCTTGCCTTCGACATAGACAGGTTGACCACGATGAAACCTTTAATAAAATTCGACCAAAGGATCCCTTTATATCTAAGAGGAATCAAATTTTGAATATAAAAGTAATAGTAGAAATAAATCGAAGGTACCATCTTCGCTCATATAATAATTTTCCGTCCTCTATCCGAGTTTCCACCAATGGAGTCTCAGGCGGCTGTGATATATGTTGAGATGGAATATTTACCGCGTTGTAATGTGGTAAAACTACTGTAAATACAGCGTTACAGTTACATATTAACTAAAAAATTTATTTCTTATTCTTAATCTTTACATTGATTACGATACCTTCGCGCTTTCGCATTTATATACAAGATATCACAAAATTCGCGAATAGCTCTGAAAAAACTAAATATTAAAAGTTATAATTGAAATTGGCTAGCTTAGAATTCTGTAAATTTTTGTACAAATTACAAGGAACAAAAAGTCATAGACTCTCACTATTTAGTTTTTCAATATTCTGCTATAATATTTTGTATCGTGAATTTTAGGATACCAAGTAATGTGCACCTGGTTTGCGAATGGTGGTTGGCGCTTTCGCACGATTGATTGCTTTTAAGTCGAATTCAATTTCTTTTTCGTCCAATACGTAATTCAATTGTGCGGGAGGTGGTTTTCGTCGTTTTTCTACTTTTTCTGGTACTGGATCATTGGGACGTCTACGTAATTTTCTTGTCATTACTGGCTTTACCTAAAAAGACAGAATAATATTAATAATAATAAATATGTTTATTATTTAAGCAAGGAGATAAATCTAAATACCTCCATAGAATCACCAGTAAGTTCCATCGTGTGACGATCTAATTCGATGATTTTTCTCTTTTCCTCCATATCAGTAAGAAGATTTTCCTTAAGATCGATCTTTTTTTCTTCAAATTCTTTTACTGCTGCTTTCTTCTCTGCTATATAATCGCGCTCAACCCATTCAGTCAAGTACTCGTGGTGAATTCTATTCAGTCTCAATCTGATAAAGAAAACATTTAAATTAACATTCTAGAGAAATAATAATGTCAATAATAGAACAGGAATTACCGTTCTTCATACTGTGCCTTTAATCGTTTTATTTTACGATTGTATTCAGGATGAGTACCTTCCTTCAATTGCTGTAGCTGCTTTTTTAAACTGGCTAATTTATCCTGGTACATCCTGAAAAATTTAATGTTAAAATATAAATTTCTAGTGCTAAATTCATAGATATGTAACTTTGTAGGCTTACTGTTCTTTGATTTCTGTATATTCTTCAGATTTCCCCATGTCGGTTTCACTCGCCTCTTCGGTATCTAAAAAAAGTTTCCGTTACGTTTTAACATTTCTTAATTCACGATATATTACTTAATTCAAATTAAGATAAGAGTGTGGAAACAGTTCAGTACGGCTCCTTATTTGAATCATAAAATTAACACATAAGCCTTTTTTTAGAGCCAAGATTTATGTATATAACGAAAGTTACAAGAATATTATAAACAAAGGTAAAACATGTCAAATTAATATACATACATAAATATGTCATATGTCATACTTCAATTTTAACAACAAAGAAACCAGACAACAAAACGATAGACCCACTAATCATCAAAAACAATACATTGTCTTACCTTTCATTAAAAATGTCACCAACAAAATAGCTTCTTATTTAAGAAAATCTGACTCAAATTTAGGATTAAGATGTATTAACAAGATGAACAATCTCATCAGAGTTCAAAAAGACAGAACGGAAAAATTTAAAAAGAACAACGTGATATATAAGATCCAATGCAAAGACTGCAAATTATCCTATGCTGGACAAACAAAAAGATAGTTATCAACAAGACTAAAAGAACATAGATCTAAATAATAGATCTAAAACATAGATCTCAGAATCGGAGTTCCTAGCCCTGATGATGCAAGCTGCAATGTTTGCCAAACGTCGGCAAAGTGCCCAACACTTACGTGGCATCCATCCGGAAACCCTCTCGGTTAACGATATCAATGGCCACGAAAACCTTAAAACTAGAACATAGATCTAATATAAGACTCGATCCTTCAAAACATTCGGTTATCACATCACATATCAAAGTTTGCCAAATAATAAGAATACAAACATCTTTAACTTTACCGACATTATGACACATAGACGAAAATAAATAACCAATCCCCCCTCTTTGCTTTGTACATGTTATAATTTCTAACCAGTATTATGATGACCATCTTTCGAATTTTATTCTGTCTATCTCAATCTTAGCATTAACATAGACGTCATTAATATCTTTCAGCCACAAAAATTATGAAAAACAGAACAGGTATCTTTATTATAAAAAAATTTTTTTTTAATCCCTTACATTACTTGACACAAAGTTCATTTAATTCGCCTACATAAACAATTAATACAATCAACATTGAATTTATTCACTTCTAAGAATAAAAAAACCGTTTTCTTACTCCTTTTACTTTTTGAACAGTAAGTTCTATTAACGGTCATCACTTCACGGAAATGTCCAACCCAAGCGAGTTATCGACACTATTTTCAAAAAATATGACTATGGCATTATCAGGACAATATAATTGCAGTTCCATTATATCACTTTTTTATATATTCTTTAAATTTTGTTACTGAAGAGGGCTCAGTGAACTGAAACGCGTCTGACGTATGATGTATGACGTATGATATTTATGTATGTATATTAGTTTGGCATGTTTTACCTTTGTTTACAGTATTCTATAGTTTACTAGTATTGTTTACTAGTATTCTTGTAACCTTCGTTATATACAATCTTGGCTCTAAAAAAAGGCTTACGTGTTTACTAATTACGTTAATTTTATTACTTAATTCATCTTACGTAGTATTTAATATATATTATAATTAAAGTTATAATTTTAAAAATTACATAAAAACATGTGGAAAAAATACTCCTCATATAGGCACATAATTTGTCTTTACTATCACCTTCATCGCTTTCATCTTGTTCCTCGGCATCCCTGTCCTCCTCCAGGTACTCCTCATTATCTTCGTCGAGGTCATAATCGTCCTGACGATCGTACATTGTAGAAAACGGCGAGTCTTGATACGACATCGTCACTCATATCTGCGCGATACCACGCGATGCATACTTCATTCAATCCACGGACTAAGGAATAGAGGGACCGAGTCTAAAGTCCTAGTTTAGGCGAGAGGGGATGGTAACTCAAGCATGCGGGGGGAACTGCTTTCCGCCATATTGATGTAGCGATTCTCACACAGAGATCCTGTGTCTGTGACATGGTTACACTCGTGTAGTGGTGCCACGAGACATAACGAGTGACAAGCGTAAAGAGGTTAGGCGGTGATTTTATGTTTTATTATTGTTGTTATTGTTGTTATTGTTGTTTATTGTTGAAAAGAGAAATTATTTTACATCTAACAAGAGAATAAAATATATTAATTAGTTCCAATTCTTATTTCTTAATTCACGGATTAATTTATTCTAAATAAATGTGGATTTCTTGCCTTTTGAGCACAATTATAGGGTAATAGAAAAAAATTTTTAATAAACATAACAAAAAATACAAAATTTCAATTACTTATTAACAATTAATAAAGTGGATAAATTATAAATGAATTGAATTGAAACAAAATTAATGTATAAATAGAATTCAGTCAAATAAAGTATCGAAAATAAAAAACGAAATTATAAATTATAAAATTGATCCCAAACGCGTTTCAAACTCACAGAGTCCTCTTCAGCGGGAGTTAAAACAATAAAATATCTAACTTACATCTAAAAACGAGTTAATATACAATACAATATAATACAATATGCTCATGACAGTGAGCATGTCGCAGTCCATAATATAAAATTAGGTTTCGTAAGATCGATCGGATTGTTGAATCGCTGTGAAGGAATGACCGTAAGGGCAGACAGTTTCCCAATAAGAAATTTAAGAGTACATTGTCAGATGTTGTCTTATAATTATTCATCGTGGAAATGATTAAAGTTGTCAACTGTCACAGTGCTAGATATCTGTTATATTATTACTAAGAGGCAATGACTAATGGAAAAGAGTGTATGTCGGTCATTGCTACACAGTTCACATTGTTATCCTGTTATTAATTTATTCTATTCTTTTTATTTTTAAAATAAATAATTCTAATTTCTTATTTATAATATTTAATAATTATTCCTATTTCTATTTTGTTTATTGTGCGCAGGATCTGACTTTCATTTCTCACACGTACGCAAATAGTGAGTTCTATGTGTGGTGATTACTAAACGAATATGGCGGCCCCCCCGCCGCAAACGTGCCTCACCGGTACAGCTTGTGCTCCGTCCCTCTCATAGACATAGTAAGTATAGACTGAGCATCCTTTGTATAAGCGGTGATGCATACGATGAGAGAGAGAAAAGATATTAAGATGAGTTTCTCTCTCTTTTCAATGCCGGAGAGTGGGGAGCACTTCTCCTCATCGGCACTCCCACTCTTCGGCATTGAAAAGAGAGAGAAACTCATCTTAATATCTTTTCTCTCTCTCATCGTATGCATCACCGCTTATACAAAGGATGCTCAGTCTACACTTACTATGTCTATGGTCCCTCTATTCCTTAGTCCGTGATTCAATCCCTTCAATCATAACACACAACGGATTAGGTTAGGCTGGTTAGGTTAGGTTAGTTCTTTCTTTTTTACATAGCTCAAGCCTTGCATCCACGATAGGTCCAGAAATCGATATGAGAAATGTTTAACCAATAAAATTGTTTCTTTTCCATAAAAACTGCAAGTTGATTGGCTACATATTTCTGGTATCGTGGACACAAAGCTTCAGCAAGGTATAGGCAGAGAGAAGGATGAGAGTGGTCATGCCCGCGATTTAGGTGCGACCACAATTCGAGACGCCTCTATGTCCATAAAACGTGCACATTAAACTACATAGCAATGTCTACGAAATTTCTCGATGGGTAACACGCTATGTCCACAGATGATGGTTCTGTTCCGTGCTATGTGCACGAAGTGTCGATAATATAAATCTGTAACCAGAGATAATATGTATATTAGTATGTATACATATAAAATAAAGAAATTTTTCATTAAATATACATATTTCGCTTATTCATTATTATTCTGAAATAATTGTAATTTTTATCTATATCACAAAACATATAAAATATATGTCTGAAAAATTTAATATATATTTAATATTGTCAATATCACAATTTTTACAATAAAAAAACGAAAGTTTTGATTTAGTATAAATATAAATTAATAATAGTATAAATAAATCTTTTTATCTTTAATAATATTTATAAATACATATATATCCTTTCCTCTCCCTCCCTCTCTTTCTCACTCTCACTCTCTCTCTCTCTCTCTCTCACTCATCATCTCTCTCTCTCTCTCTCTCTATCTCTCTTCTGTATAAACGCTTTTTTTATTAAATTCTGTTTCTCATTCATATAATTTTACTATTGAATATTAAAATTAATTTTATATAATGTACGGACAATAAGGACATAAATGCCTTCCACAAGAATTTATGCACATATTGAAATACATATACATATTACATGTGTATGTGCATATATATATAACTACATATATATACAAAATAATATAAATGTATTGATATGTGCATGCCTTCATGTGTGAACTTGTAAAGACATTTGTGTCTTGTGTCCCCTTCTGTACATATACGTAATACATATTTTATATATATATATATATATATATCGGCCCATATAAAACAGAAGATACATACCTACATATATATATATTTTATATAATTTATCTTGCACACATGATTATATACATATTTTCCTATTTTTAAAGTTTATATTTCAATTTGTGTATGTAAATTGAAGTGTTTCCAAGAAGCTCTCTCGCTTTTTTTTATCTAATGTATATAAAGTCTTCCACGTATATGTCATTATTCTCGAAATTAAACTAATATTTCTTATTTTATAAATTTGAAAATAATTGTATTAGATTAATGAAAGTTTTACGATTAAAATGATATCAAACATGACATAAATTGGATAATTTTTATAATAATTTAATTTTTTAAATTATTGGATAATTTAAGGTTAATATAATCAAAGTTTTGATTAGGTATTAATTAAAAATAATCCAATTTATGTCGTGTTTGGTGTCATTTTAATCACAAAAATCTCATTAACCCATAAAAATTATTTTCAAATCGACAAAAAACGAAATAAAAGTTTTAGTTTTTATTTTTTCGATGTTTATACATTTTGCTGGAGGGTCACAGAAAGCGAGAGAGAAAACGAACAAGGAGCAAGCGAGATGGCCAACATCAAAGAGAGTAGAAGCGTCCTACGACTTTATATTTCGACGATACAAATTAATGCGCATCGAGCAAGAGCAGTGTCGTTCGATTCTGCTGGAAGAAAAAGATACTTTACTCTTGGAGCCGCCAAAGGTTTGGGGGTGGTTTCAAGAAGAAGGGTGGAGGTACAAATTCTCAAACTTTATATTTCGACGGAACAAAGTACTGCGCATCGAGCAAGAGCAGTGTCGTTCGATTCTGCCGAGGGAAAAGGGTACTTTACTGTTGGAGCCGCCAAAGGTTTTGGGGTTGGTTTCAAGAAGAAGGGTGGAGGTACAAATTCTCAAACTTTATTTTTCGACGGTACAAATTACTGCGCATCGAGCAAGAGCAGTGTCGTTCGATTCTGCCGAGAGAAAAAGGTACTTTACTGTTGGAGCCGCCAAAGGTTTTGGGGGTGGTTTCGAGAAAAAGGGTGGAGGTACAAATTTTCAAACTCTATATTTCGACGGTACAAATTACTGCGCATCGAGCAAGAGCAGTGTCGTTCGATTCTGCCGAGAGAAAAAGGTACTTTACTGTTGGAGCCGCCAAAGGTTTTGGGGGTGGTTTCGAGAAAAAGGGTGGAGGTACAAATTCTCAAACTCTATATTTCGACGGTACAAATTACTGCGCATCGAGCAAGAGCAGTGTCGTTCGATTCTGCCGAGGGAAAAAGGTACTTTACTGTTGGAGCCGCCAAAGGTTTTGGGGGTGGTTTCGAGAAAAAGGGTGGAGGTACAAATTCTCAAACTCTATATTTCGACGGTACAAATTACTGCGCATCGAGCAAGAGCAGTGTCGTTCGATTCTGCCGAGAGAAAAAGGTACTTTACTGTTGGAGCCGCCAAAGGTTTTGGGGGTGGTTTCGAGAAAAAGGGTGGAGGTACAAATTTTCAAACTCTATATTTCGACGGTACAAATTACTGCGCATCGAGCAAGAGCAGTGTCGTTCGATTCTGCCGAGAGAAAAAGGTACTTTACTGTTGGAGCCGCCAAAGGTTTTGGGGGTGGTTTCGAGAAGAAGGGTGGAGGTACAAATTTAAACTCTATATTTCGACGGTACAAATTACTGCGCATCGAGCAAGAGCAGTGTCGTTCGATTCTGCCGAGAGAAAAGGGTACTTTATTGGGAGCCGCAAAAGGTTTTGGGGGTGGTTTCAAGAAGAAGGGTGGAGGTACAAATTCTCAAACTCTATATTTCGACGGTACAAATTACTGCGCATCGAGCAAGAGCAGTGTCGTTCGATTCTGCCGAGGGAAAAGGGTACTTTACTGTTGGAGCCGCCAAAGGTTTTGGGGGTGGTTTCAAGAAGAAGGGTGGAGGTACAAATTCTCAAACTTTATATTTCGACGGTACAAATTACTGCGCATCGAGCAAGAGCAGTGTCGTTCGATTCTGCCGAGGGAAAAGGGTACTTTACTGTTGGAGCCGCCAAAGGTTTTGGGGGTGGTTTCAAGAAGAAGGGTGGAGGTACAAATTCTCAAACTTTATATTTCGACGGTACAAATTACTGCGCATCGAGCAAGAGCAGTGTCGTTCGATTCTGCCGAGGGAAAAGGGTACTTTACTGTTGGAGCCGCCAAAGGTTTTGGGGTTGGTTTCAAGAAGAAGGGTGGAGGTACAAATTCTCAAACTTTATATTTCGACGGTACAAATTACTGCGCATCGAGCAAGAGCAGTGTCGTTCGATTCTGCCGAGGGAAAAAGGTACTTTACTGTTGGAGCCGCCAAAGGTTTTGGGGGTGGTTTCGAGAAAAAGGGTGGAGGTACAAATTCTCAAACTCTATATTTCGACGGTACAAATTACTGCGCATCGAGCAAGAGCAGTGTCGTTCGATTCTGCCGAGGGAAAAAGGTACTTTACTGTTGGAGCCGCCAAAGGTTTTGGGGGTGGTTTCGAGAAAAAGGGTGGAGGTACAAATTCTCAAACTCTATATTTCGACGGTACAAATTACTGCGCATCGAGCAAGAGCAGTGTCGTTCGATTCTGCCGAGAGAAAAAGGTACTTTACTGTTGGAGCCGCCAAAGGTTTTGGGGGTGGTTTCGAGAAAAAGGGTGGAGGTACAAATTTTCAAACTCTATATTTCGACGGTACAAATTACTGCGCATCGAGCAAGAGCAGTGTCGTTCGATTCTGCCGAGAGAAAAAGGTACTTTACTGTTGGAGCCGCCAAAGGTTTTGGGGGTGGTTTCGAGAAAAAGGGTGGAGGTACAAATTCTCAAACTCTATATTTCGACGGTACAAATTACTGCGCATCGAGCAAGAGCAGTGTCGTTCGATTCTGCCGAGGGAAAAAGGTACTTTACTGTTGGAGCCGCCAAAGGTTTTGGGGGTGGTTTCGAGAAAAAGGGTGGAGGTACAAATTCTCAAACTCTATATTTCGACGGTACAAATTACTGCGCATCGAGCAAGAGCAGTGTCGTTCGATTCTGCCGAGGGAAAAAGGTACTTTACTGTTGGAGCCGCCAAAGGTTTTGGGGGTGGTTTCAAGAAGAAGGGTGGAGGTACAAATTCTCAAACTCTATATTTCGACGGTACAAATTACTGCGCATCGAGCAAGAGCAGTGTCGTTCGATTCTGCCGAGAGAAAAAGGTACTTTACTGTTGGAGCCGCCAAAGGTTTTGGGGGTGGTTTCGAGAAAAAGGGTGGAGGTACAAATTCTCAAACTCTATATTTCGACGGTACAAATTACTGCGCATCGAGCAAGAGCAGTGTCGTTCGATTCTGCCGAGAGAAAAAGGTACTTTACTGTTGGAGCCGCCAAAGGTTTTGGGGGTGGTTTCGAGAAAAAGGGTGGAGGTACAAATTCTCAAACTCTATATTTCGACGGTACAAATTACTGCGCATCGAGCAAGAGCAGTGTCGTTCGATTCTGCCGAGAGAAAAAGGTACTTTACTGTTGGAGCCGCCAAAGGTTTTGGGGGTGGTTTCGAGAAAAAGGGTGGAGGTACAAATTCTCAAACTCTATATTTCGACGGTACAAATTACTGCGCATCGAGCAAGAGCAGTGTCGTTCGATTCTGCCGAGAGAAAAGGGTACTTTACTGTTGGAGCCGCCAAAGGTTTTGGGGGTGGTTTCGAGAAAAAGGGTGGAGGTACAAATTCTCAAACTCTATATTTCGACGGTACAAATTACTGCGCATCGAGCAAGAGCAGTGTCGTTCGATTCTGCCGAGAGAAAAAGGTACTTTACTGTTGGAGCCGCCAAAGGTTTTGGGGGTGGTTTCGAGAAAAAGGGTGGAGGTACAAATTCTCAAACTCTATATTTCGACGGTACAAATTACTGCGCATCGAGCAAGAGCAGTGTCGTTCGATTCTGCCGAGAGAAAAAGGTACTTTACTGTTGGAGCCGCCAAAGGTTTTGGGGGTGGTTTCGAGAAAAAGGGTGGAGGTACAAATTCTCAAACTTTATATTTCGACGGTACAAATTACTGCGCATCGAGCAAGAGCAGTGTCGTTCGATTCTGCCGAGAGAAAAGGGTACTTTACTGTTGGAGCCGCCAAAGGTTTTGGGGGTGGTTTCGAGAAAAAGGGTGGAGGTACAAATTCTCAAACTTTATATTTCGACGGTACAAATTACTGCGCATCGAGCAAGAGCAGTGTCGTTCGATTCTGCCGAGAGAAAAAGGTACTTTACTGTTGGAGCCGCCAAAGGTTTTGGGGGTGGTTTCGAGAAAAAGGGTGGAGGTACAAATTCTCAAACTCTATATTTCGACGGTACAAATTACTGCGCATCGAGCAAGAGCAGTGTCGTTCGATTCTGCCGAGAGAAAAAGGTACTTTACTGTTGGAGCCGCCAAAGGTTTTGGGGGTGGTTTCGAGAAAAAGGGTGGAGGTACAAATTCTCAAACTCTATATTTCGACGGTACAAATTACTGCGCATCGAGCAAGAGCAGTGTCGTTCGATTCTGCCGAGAGAAAAAGGTACTTTACTGTTGGAGCCGCCAAAGGTTTTGGGGGTGGTTTCGAGAAAAAGGGTGGAGGTACAAATTCTCAAACTCTATATTTCGACGGTACAAATTACTGCGCATCGAGCAAGAGCAGTGTCGTTCGATTCTGCCGAGAGAAAAAGGTACTTTACTGTTGGAGCCGCCAAAGGTTTTGGGGGTGGTTTCGAGAAAAAGGGTGGAGGTACAAATTCTCAAACTCTATATTTCGACGGTACAAATTACTGCGCATCGAGCAAGAGCAGTGTCGTTCGATTCTGCCGAGGGAAAAAGGTACTTTACTGTTGGAGCCGCCAAAGGTTTTGGGGGTGGTTTCGAGAAAAAGGGTGGAGGTACAAATTCTCAAACTCTATATTTCGACGGTACAAATTACTGCGCATCGAGCAAGAGCAGTGTCGTTCGATTCTGCCGAGCCAAAGGTTTTGGGGGTGGTTTCAGAAGAAGGGTGGAGGTACAAATTCTCAAACTCTATATTTCGACGGTACAAATTACTGCGCATCGAGCAAGAGCAGTGTCGTTCGATTCTGCCGAGAAAAAAGGTACTTTACTGTTGGAGCCGCCAAAGGTTTTGGGGGTGGTTTCGAGAAAAAGGGTGGAGGTACAAATTCTCAAACTCTATATTTCGACGGTACAAATTACTGCGCATCGAGCAAGAGCAGTGTCGTTCGATTCTGCCGAGAGAAAAAGGTACTTTACTGTTGGAGCCGCCAAAGGTTTTGGGGGTGGTTTCGAGAAAAAGGGTGGAGGTACAAATTCTCAAACTCTATATTTCGACGGTACAAATTACTGCGCATCGAGCAAGAGCAGTGTCGTTCGATTCTGCCGACAGAAAAAGGTACTTTACTGTTGGAGCCGCCAAAGGTTTTGGGGGTGGTTTCGAGAAAAAGGGTGGAGGTACAAATTCTCAAACTCTATATTTCGACGGTACAAATTACTGCGCATCGAGCAAGAGCAGTGTCGTTCGATTCTGCCGAGAGAAAAAGGTACTTTACTGTTGGAGCCGCCAAAGGTTTTGGGGGTGGTTTCGAGAAAAAGGGTGGAGGTACAAATTTTCAAACTCTATATTTCGACGGTACAAATTACTGCGCATCGAGCAAGAGCAGTGTCGTTCGATTCTGCCGAGAGAAAAAGGTACTTTACTGTTGGAGCCGCCAAAGGTTTTGGGGGTGGTTTCGAGAAAAAGGGTGGAGGTACAAATTCTCAAACTCTATATTTCGACGGTACAAATTACTGCGCATCGAGCAAGAGCAGTGTCGTTCGATTCTGCCGAGAGAAAAAGGTACTTTACTGTTGGAGCCGCCAAAGGTTTTGGGGGTGGTTTCGAGAAAAAGGGTGGAGGTACAAATTTTCAAACTGTCGTTCGATTCTGCCGAGAGAAAAGGGTACTTTTGGGGGTGGTTTCAAGAAGAAGGGTGGAGGTACAAATTCTCAAACTCTATATTTCGACGGTACAAATTACTGCGCATCGAGCAAGAGCAGTGTCGTTCGATTCTGCCGAGAGAAAAAGGTACTTTACTGTTGGAGCCGCCAAAGGTTTTGGGGGTGGTTTCGAGAAAAAGGGTGGAGGTACAAATTCTCAAACTCTATATTTCGACGGTACAAATTACTGCGCATCGAGCAAGAGCAGTGTCGTTCGATTCTGCCGAGGGAAAAAGGTACTTTACTGTTGGAGCCGCCAAAGGTTTTGGGGGTGGTTTCGAGAAAAAGGGTGGAGGTACAAATTTTCAAACTCTATATTTCGACGGTACAAATTACTGCGCATCGAGCAAGAGCAGTGTCGTTCGATTCTGCCGAGAGAAAAAGGTACTTTACTGTTGGAGCCGCCAAAGGTTTTGGGGGTGGTTTCGAGAAAAAGGGTGGAGGTACAAATTCTCAAACTCTATATTTCGACGGTACAAATTACTGCGCATCGAGCAAGAGCAGTGTCGTTCGATTCTGCCGAGAGAAAAGGGTACTTTACTGTTGGAGCCGCCAAAGGTTTTGGGGGTGGTTTCAAGAAGAAGGGTGGAGGTACAAATTCTCAAACTCTATATTTCGACGGTACAAATTACTGCGCATCGAGCAAGAGCAGTGTCGTTCGATTCTGCCGAGGAAAAAGGGTACTTTATTGTTGGAGCCGCCAAAGGTTTTGGGGGTGGTTTCAAGAAGAAGGGTGGAGGTACAAATTCTCAAACTTTATATTTCGACGGTACAAATTACTGCGCATCGAGCAAGAGCAGTGTCGTTCGATTCTGCCGAGGGAAAAGGGTACTTTACTGTTGGAGCCGCCAAAGGTTTTGGGGTTGGTTTCAAGAAGAAGGGTGGAGGTACAAATTCTCAAACTTTATATTTCGACGGTACAAATTACTGCGCATCGAGCAAGAGCAGTGTCGTTCGATTCTGCCGAGAGAAAAAGGTACTTTACTGTTGGAGCCGCCAAAGGTTTTGGGGGTGGTTTCGAGAAAAAGGGTGGAGGTACAAATTCTCAAACTTTATATTTCGACGGAACAAAGTACTGCGCATCGAGCAA